>JAGIQG010000661.1:0-20052 GCA_024679065.1 Sphyrna mokarran | reverse complement strand
CCCCTCACCTTCCCTCACCCCTCACCATCCCTCACCCCCTCACCATCCCTCACCCCTCACCATCACTGACTCCTCACCATCCCTCACACCTCACTCCTCACCATCCCTCACCCCCTCACCATCCCTCACCCCATCACCATCCCCATCCCGCACCCCCTCACCATCGTCACCCCCTCACCATCACTAACTCCTCACCATCACTGACCTCTGACCCCTCACTATACCTGACCTCTGACCATCCATAACCTCTCACCGTCACTGACTCCTGAACCTTCACCATCCCTGACCCCTCAACACCCCTGACCCCTCACCCCTTATCCCTCACCATCCCTGGCATCTCACCCCTCACCATCCCTGACCCCTTAACCTTCACCAACCCTTATCCCTCACCACCCCGACCCCTCACCCCTCACCAACCCAGACCCCACACCATCCCTGACCCCTCACCTCTCACCAACGTGACCCCTCACCGTCTCTGCTCGGTATTCCATCAGCATCCCTGACCCCTCACCAACCCTCAACCTTCACATCCCTCACCCCTCACCATTTCTGACCCCTCACCATTTCTGACCCCTCACCCCTCACCATTTCTGACCCCTCACCCCTCAGCAACTGTGTCCTCTCACCATCCCTGATACCTCACCATCTCTCGACCCTCACTAACCTTGAACCCTCACCCATCACTATACCTAACCCCTCACACCTCACCAGTACTGACCCCTTCACTATCCCTTACCCCTGACCTCTCACCATCCCTGATCGCTCACAAACACTGACCCTTCATCCCTCACCAAACCCGACCCCTCAGCCCTCACCATCACTGACCTTTCACCCCTCACCATCCCTGACCCCTCACTCCTTACAATTCCTGACCCTTACGGTTCCTGATCCCTCAGCCCTCAGCAACATCAACACCTCACTCCTCACCATCCCTGACCCCTGACCCCTCACCAACCCTGACCCCTCATCTATCACCTTCCCTCGCCAATTCTGACCCTTCACCATCCATCTCCTCAACCCAACATTATCCGTGACCCTCACTCCTCAAATCCCTGACCCCTCACTCCTCATGAACCCTGACCCTCACCCCTCATGAACCCTGACCCTCACTCCTCATGAACCCTGACCCTCACTCCTCATGAACCTGACCTTCATTCCTCATGAACCCTGACCCTCACTCCTCATGAACCCTGACCCTCACTCTTCATGAACCCTGACCCTCACTCTTCATGAACCCTGACCCTCACTCCTCATGAACCCTGACCTTCATTCCTCATGAACCCTGACCCTCACTCTTCAAACCCACCCTCACTCTCATGAACCCTGACCCTCACTCCTCATGAACCCTGACCTTCATTCCTCATGAACCCTGATCCCTCACCATCCCTGACTCCTGACTCCTCACCATCCCAGGCCCAGCTACCCTCATCACACCTCACCCCTCACCATCCCTGACCCCTCACCCCTCACCATCCCTGACCCCTCACCCCTCACCCCTCACCATCCCTGACCCCTCAGCCCTCACCATCCTCTCCCCACCCCACACCATTCCTGTGCTTCACCCTTTACCATCACTGATCCGTCACCCCTCACCAACCCTGACCACTGACCCTCTCCATCCCTGACCCTTCATCTCTCACCATCCCTGACCCCTCACCGCTCACTAACCCTGACCCTCTCAGCAGCAATCATCCCTGACCCCTCACCCCTCACCATCCCTGAGCCCTCACCATCCCTGAGCCCTCACCCCTCACCCCTCACCATCCCTGAGCCCTCACCATCCCTGAGCCCTCACCCCTCACCATCACTGACCCCTCACCATTTCTGACCCCTCATTCCTCACCATGTCTGAACACTCACCTCTCTCCATCACCATACTTCACCAACCCTGACTCCTCACCCCTCACCATCCCTGATACCTCACCCCTCACCCCTCACCATCCCTGACCCTGACCCCTCACCATCCCTCACCCCTCACCACTCACCATACCTAACCCTTTACCCCTCACCATCCCTGACCCCTCACCTCTCACCATCCCTCACCCCTCACCTCTCACCATCCCTGACCCCTCACCTCTCACCATCCCTGACACCTCACCATCACTATCCCTGACCCCTCACCCCTCACAAATCTTGACCCCTCACTATCCCTGACCTGTTAGCCCTCAGTATCTCAGAAGCCTTACAATCCCTGAATCCTCAATTCTCAACATCCCTGACCCCTCACCCTTCAACATCCCCAATCCCTCACTATCCGCAAAGCCTCACCTCCTCAGCAATCCTGACTCCTTACCCTCACTATCCCTGACCCCTCAGCCACTCTATCCCTGACCTGTTAGCCCTCAGTATCTCTGAAGCCTCACAATCCCTCAATCCTCAACATCCCTGACCCCTCACCCTCACTATCCCTGACCCCTCAACATCCCTGACCCTTCACCCTCACTATCCCTGACCCCTCAACATCCCTGACCCTTCACCCTCACTATCCCTGACCCCTCACCATCCCTGACCCTAACCCCTCACTATCCCTGACCCCTCACCATCCCTGACCCCTCACTCTCCCCATGCCTGACCCCCTCACCCCTCACCATTCCTGACCCACCACTCATTACCATCACTGACCCCTGACCTCTCACCAACTCTGACTCCTCATCATCCCTGACACCTCATCCCTCACCAACCTAGACCACCACTGCTGACCCCTCACCCTCCCCATCTCTGACCCCTGACCAAACCTGACCCTTCACCCCCTTACCACTTCTAACCTCTCACTCCTCACTATCTCTGACCTCTCACTGCTTCCATCCCTCACTAACCCTGACCCCTTACCCTGCACCATGTCTGACACCTCATCAAACCCTCACCCCTCACCATCCCTGACCCCTCAGCCTCTCCTTCGTGGGGCCCTCACCCCTCACTATCCTTCACCATCCCTGACCCCTCACCACCCCTGACCCCACAGCATCTCTGACCCCTCACCCCTTATCATCCCTCAACAATCCTGACCCCTCACCCCTCACCAGCCCCGATTCATCACCCTCACCATCCCTGAGCCCTCACCAACCCCTCACCCCTCACCATTCTTTATCCCTGACCCCTCACCCCACATTATTCCTGATCTCTCACCCCTCACCATCCTTGACCCCTCACCCCTCCTGTCCCTGACCCCTGACCCCTCATCATCCCTGACCCCCCCACTTCTCACCCTCCCTGACCTTTCACCCCTCACCAACCCTCACCCCTCACTATCATTATCCCCTCACTCCTTATCCTCGCTGAACCCTCAACATCCCCTACCCCTGACCCTTCAGCATCCCCGACCCCTCCCCAACCCTGACCGCTCCCCATCCTTCACACCTCAATCCTCACCATCCCTCACCTCTCACCCCTCCCCATCCCTGACCCCTCCCCATCCCTGACCCCTCACCATCCCTGACCCCGACCCCTCACCCCACAGCCCTCACCATCCTTGACCCTTCACCATCTCTGACCCTCACCTCTCACTGACCCTGACCCCTCACCCCTAACAAACCTTGACCCCTCACAATCTCTGACCCCTCAATCTTCAACATCCCTGAATCCTCATCCCTCATAAACCCTCATCCCTCACTATCCCTGACCCCTCACCATCCATGAACCCTCACTCCTCACAACTGTGACCCCTCACCAAGCCCAACTCCTCACCCCTCACCATTTTTGATGCCTCACCATCACTGACTCCTCACCATCCTTGTCTCATCACCATCCCTGACCCCTCACCCCTCACCAACCCTGACCACTCACCATCTCTGACCTCTCACCAAGCCTGAGCCCTCACCATCCCAGACCCCTCACCCATCACCATCTCTGACTCCTGAAGCCTCACCAACCCTGACCCCTCACAACTCACCATCCCTGACCCCTCACCAACCCTGACCTCACATAACTCACCATCCATGACCCCTCAACTCTCACCGTCATTGACTCTTCACCCCTCAACATCGCTGACCCTTCATCTATCTGACCCGTCACCTTCACTGACCCCTCACCCCTCATCAAACTTGACACATCATCCCTCACCATCCATGACCCCTGACCTTCACCGTCTCTGACCCCTCACCCCTCACAATCCATGGGCCTTCACCCTCATGAACCCTGACTCTTTACTATTCCCGACCCCTCAACCGAAACCATCCCAGCCCCTCACCTCTCACCAACCCTGATCCCTCACTGCTCTCCATCCCCCTAAGCAGCCCTGACCCCTGACCCCTCACCATCCCTGACCTCTTACCCTTCACCATCACTGACCGATTACCCTCACCATCTCTAACCAACCATAACTCCTCACCCCTCACTGTCTCTGACCCCCTCAGCCCTCACCATCCCAGACCCTTCACCAGACCTGACATCTCACCCCTCACTATCCCTGAGCCCTCACTGTTCCTGACCCCTCACCATCTCTGACACTTCATCCTCTGCATCACTGACTCCTCACACCTCACCATCCCTGACCCCTGACCCTTCACCATCCCTGACCCCCTCACCATCCTTGACTCCTAACCCCTCACCATCCCTGACCCCTGACCCCTCACCATCCCTGACCCCTGACCCTTCACCATCCCTGACCCCCTCACCATCCTTGACTCCTAACCCCTCACCATCCCTGACCCCTGACCCCTCACCATTGCTGTGTCCTCACACCGCGCTTCTGTGACCTTTACTTCTCACCATCCTTGACCCTCTACCCCTCACCATCCCGAATCCCTCACCCTCACCATCTATGCCCCTCACCATCACTATCGCTGACCCCAAACCCTCAGCGTCCCTGACACCTCATCATCCCTGACCCCTGGCCCGCAGACATCTTGGGACCCTAAGGGTCAATTCAGCCTGGCCAATCCACTTCTCGTACACATCTTGGCACACTGAGGGGAATTTAGCCTGGCTAATCCACATCTCAGATCATTCTCTGGGTGGGGGAGGGGAGTGGAGACAGATCATTCTCTGGGTGGGGGAGGTGAGTGAGGTCAGATCATTCTCTGGGTTGTGGAGGGGAGTGAGGTCAGATCATTCTCTGGGTGGGGGAGGGGAGTGAGGTCAGATCATTCTCTGGGTGGGGGAGGGGAGTGAGGTCAGATCATTCTCTGGGTGGGGGAGGGGAGTGAGGTCAGATCATTCTCTGGGTGGGGGAGGGGACTGAGGTCAGATCATTCTCTGGGTGGGGGAGGGGAGTGAGGTCAGATCATTCTCTGGGTGGGGGAGGGGAGTGAGGTCAGATCATTCTCTGGGTGGGGAAGGCGAGTGAGGTCAGATCAATGTCTGGGTTGGGGGTGGGGAGTGAGGTCAGATCATTCTCTGTGTGGGGGTGGGGCAAGAGGACAGATGATTCTCTGCGTGGGGGACGGGAGTGAGATCAGATCATTCTCTGTATGGGGGAGGGGAATGAGGTCAGATCATTCTCTGGGTGGGGGAGGGGAGTGAGGTCAGATCATTCTCTGGGTGGGGGAGGGGAGTGAGGTCAGATCATTCTCTGGGTGGGGGAGGGGAGTGAGGTCAGATCATTCTCTGGGTGGGGTAGGGGAGTGTGGTCAGGTCATTCTCTGGGTGGGGTAGGGGAGTGAGGTCAGATCATTCTCTGGGTTGGGGAGGTGAGTGAGGTCAGATCATTCTCTGGGTGGGGGAGGGGAGTGAGTTCAGATCATTTTCTGGGTGGTGTCTGGAGTGAGGTCAGAATTGCCCCTTTGTTTCCCAAAGTGTGTAAATGTGGTGGATTGTCCAGGCTAAACTGCCCCTTACCATCCCTAAATATGGATATTAAGTGTATTTGCAATGCTAATTTGTCCCGTAGTGTCCAAAGATGTTTACGAGAGCTGAATTGGTCATGCTATATTCTGATCTGATTCCCAAGACATGTACAAAAGGTGGACTGGCCATCCTAATCTGCCCCGTAGTGTCCCACAGTGTGTTAGTTGAGTGGATTGGCCAGTCCGAAATATCCCCTAATTGTCCCAAGATTTTTACTTAGATGGATTGGCAGTGCTAAATTGCCACTTCGGATCGCAAAATGTGTCGCTTAGATGGATTTGCCATTCTTAATTCACCTTAGTGTGCCAAGATGTGAACAAGACATGCATAGGCCAGGCTAAATTGCCCCTTATTATCCTAAGAGGTGTGTGAGAGGTGGATTCGCCAGGCTAAATTGCACCTTAATTCCCACGATGTGTAGATTAGGTCGATTGGCCGTGCCAAATTCATCATAATGTGCTCAGATGTGTAGGTTGTGTGGCCATGCTACCCCTGAGTGTCCCAAGTCTATCAGATAGAGGAATTGGCAATGCTAAATTGCCTCTTAATGTCGCAAGATTTGTAGGTTGGTTGGATGGGCCATGCTAAATTGCCTCTTAATGTCGCAAGATTTGTAGGTTGGTTGGATGGGCCATGCTAAATTGATCCTTAATGTCCCCAGATGTGTAGATTGGATCGATTGGCCATGCCAAATTCCACATAGTGTGCTAAGATGTGTAGGTTGGGTGGATTGGCAATTCTAAATTGTGTACAAGTGGTGGTTTAACCATCTAATTTACAGGGACACTCCTAAGTGACAGGGTTGGGGGGACACTCCTAATTGACAAGGGGGCATTGGAAAATTACAGGGTGCTCTCATAAACCCACACACATACATGCACACTCCCTCACTCTCTCACACACACCCGTACACACTTACACACACACCCCCGTACACACACACATCCCCGTACATACACACACCCCCGTAAACACTTGCAAACACACTCCTGTACACACTTGCAAACACACCCCCGTATACATTTGCAAACACACAATCACTCACTCCCGTGCACTCACTCATACACATAATCACTCTCAAATACACATACTCTCACTCACACACACACATAGTCACTCACATACTCACACACACACTCACAATCACTCATACATATATTCAGTGTCAAATGCTCACACTCTCACTCATACACACTCACACACATACACACAAACATACACACATATATGCACTCCCACACTCACACACTCACACACACTCACTCACATATACACACACACTCCCACACTCTCACTCGCACACACACACACATTCACAAAATCGCACTCTTACACTCACTCACACTCTTATTCACACTGTCACTCACATTCACACACACACAAACACTTACACACATACACAATTTCTCTAACACACATTCACACACACAACCACACACACACTCACAGACAATCACTTACACACTCACTCATTCACATTCATTCACACACACACACATACAGTCAGTCAAAAACACGCACATGAACACAAACACACTCGCACACACACCCACTCACAGACCCACAATGACACGCACTCACATAAACATACACACACACACACACACACACACACTCGTACACATTTTGGCACAATAAGATGAATTTAGACACAAAGTGAACCCAGCCAGGCCTGTGACACTGAATTAAAAAGGACAGAGTGAACTGAAACTACACATCTTTGGACCCTAAGTGCATTCAGCATGGCCAATTCACCCGACCTACACATCTTGGGACACTAAGGGGATTTTAACATGTCTCATTCTCCTCTCATCCACATCTTAGGACACTGAAGGAAATTTAACATGACCAATCCACCACTCGTACACATCTTGTGACACCACGGGACAATTTAGCATGACCAAACCTATTTCTCGTACATATCTTGGACACTAAGATGAATTTAGCATGGCCAATTAACCAAACCTACACATTTTTAGACCTAAGGGACAATTTATCCACTCTAACCTACACACTTTGGGACAGCAGGGGGAATTTAGCCTGGCCAATCCGCCTAATTACATAACTTGGAATATTAAGGTGCAGTTTAAGCGATTAAGCGAATTAAGGGTTATAGGGAGCAAGCGGGTAAGTGGAACTGATCCACTTCAGATCGAAAGGAGGCGGCTAAGAGGGGATCTTATTGAAACATATAAGATGATTAGAGGTTTAGATAGGGTGGACAGTGATAGCCTTTTTCCTAGGATGGAGAAAGCTAGCACGAGGGGACACAGCTTTAAATTAAGGGGTATGAGTTATAGGACGGATATCAGAGGTAGGTTCTTTACTCAAAGAGTGATTAGGGAGTGGAATGCCCTGCCTGCAGCTGTTGTAGATGCGCCAAGTTTGGTGGCGTTTAAGAGGTTAATTGATAAGTATATGGAAGAGAAGGGAATGGTTTAGTTTGGAGGGGCATTGCTTTTTATTTTGGTCGGCACAACATCGAAGGCCGAAGGGCCTGTTCTGTGCTGTAATGTTCTATGTTCTATGTTCTATCCCTCCTATATCTCCCACCATGAACCTTATAGTTATGCCCCCTAGTAACAGCTACATCCACCCGAGGAAAAAGTCTCTGCACGTCCACTCTATCAATCACTCTCATCATAAACCTCTATTAAGTCACCTCTCATCCTCCTCCGCTCTAAAGAGAAAAGCCTCAGCTCCCTCAACCTTTCCTCATAAGACCTACCCTCCAAACCAGGCAGCATCCTGGTCAATCTCCTCTGCACTCTCTCCAATGCTTCCATATCCTTCTTATAGTGAGGTGACCAGAACTGAACACAATATTCCAAATGTGGTCTCATCAAGGTCCGGTATAGTTACAGCATAATCCCACGGTTCTTCAACTGAAACCCCCTGTTAATAAACACTAACACACTATAAGCTTCTTCATGGCTCTATCCACTTGAGTGACAACCTTCAGAGATCTGTGGATATGAACCCCAAGATCACTCTGTTCCTCCACATTCCTCAGAACCCTGTCGTTGACCCTGTAATCCACATTCAGGTTTGTCCTACCAAAATGAATCCCCTCGCACTTATCAGGGTTAAACTCCATCTGCCACTTTCCTGCCCAGCTCTGCATCCTATCAATGTCTCTTTGCAGCCTGCAAGAGCCCTCCCCCTCATCCACTACTCCACCAATCTTGGTGTCATCAGTAAATTTACTAACCCATCCTTCAGCCCCCTCTTCCAACTCATTGATAAAAATCACAAACAGCAGAGGAGCCAGCACTGACCCCGGTGGTGCACCGCTGGGAACTGGCCTCCAGTCTGTACATTTTCCCTCCATCTCCACCCTCTGCCTTCTATGAGACAGCCAGTTACTGATCCAATCGGCCAAATTTGGGACCTGTACCTGGGGTCAGGGTTCAGGTTTGAGCCTGTACCTGGGGTCAGGGTTCAGGGTTGTGACCCGTACTCGGGGTCAGGGTTCAGGGTTGGGGCCTGTACTCGCAGCCAGGGTTCAGGGTTGGGGCCTGTACTCAGGGTCAGAGTTCAGGGTTGGGGCCTGTACTCAGGGTCAGGGTTCAGGGTTGGGGCCTGTACTCAGGGTCAGGGTTCAGGATGAGGCCTGTACTTGGGTTCAGGTTTGGGGTCTGTATTTGGGGTCGGGGTTTAGGGTTGGGGCCTCTTCTAGGGGTCAGGGCTCAGGGTTGGTGCTTGTACCTGGGTCAGGGTTCAGGGTTGGTGCCTGTACTTGGGGTCGGCGTTCAGCGTTGAAGCCTGTACTCAGGTCAGAATTCAGGCTTGGTGCCTGTACTCAGGGTCAGGGTTCAAGGCTGAGGCCTGTGTAATCGGGGTCAGGGTTCAAGGTTGGGGCCTGTACTCGGAGTCAGGATTCAGATTTTGGGACTGTACTCACACACTCTCTCACATACACATAGACACACGCACACTTTCTCACACATGCATTCTCTCTCATAAACATACTCTCTCACATGCATTCTTTCACACACAAATTCTCTCTCATGAACATGCTCTCTCACACACACTATCTCACACACATGCATTCTGTCTCTCTCACACATTCTCACCCACACGCACTCTCTCTCACAAACACATTCTCACACACACACACACACACACACACACACACACACACACACACACACACACACACACACACACACACACACACACACGCTCTTGCACACATACACATACACACACACTCTCTCTCTCTCACACATACACTCCCTTACACCCATTCTCTCTCACACGCACTCTCTCATTCACACACTCTCTCTCATTCATACACTCTCTCATACCCTCCCTCTCTCACATACACTGTCCCTGTCAACCTCTCTCACACACACACACACACACACACACACACACACACACACACACACACACACACACACACACACACACACACACACTCGGAGCCTGTACCCGAGGTCAGGATTCAGGGTTGGGGCCTGTACTCACACATCCACTGTCACACACGCACACTCTCTCTCACACGTACACTCTTTCTCACATGCACTCTCTCTCTTACACATCCACTCCCTCACATGCACACTGTCTCACACATACACACACACACACACACACACACACACTGTCTCACACATACACTTTCACACAACACACACACTCCTCTCTCACTCATGTGCTGTAACATACACACTCTCTCTCACACACGGATTCTCTCTGAGACACACAGTTTCTCACACATGCACTCTCCTAAACAGATATTCCATCTCTCACACACACAGGGTTGGGGCCTGTACTTGGGGTCAGGGTTCAGGGTTGGGGCCTGTACTCGGGGTCAGGGTTCAGGGTTGAGGCCTGTACTTGGGGTCAGGGTTCAGGATTGGAGCCTGTACTCGGGGTCAGGATTCAGGGTTGGGGCCTGTACTCGGGGTCAGGGTTCAGGGTTAGGGCCTACTCGGGGTCAGGGTTCAGGGTTCAGGGTTTGGGGCCTGTACTCGGGGTCAGGGTTCAGGGTTTGGGGCCTGTACTCGGGGTCAGGGTTCAGGGTTTGCCTGTATTCGGGGTCAGGGTTCAGGGTTGGGGCCTGTACTCAGGTCAGGGTTCAGGGCTGGGGCCTGTATTCGGGGTCAGGGTTCAGGGTTTGGGGCCTGTACTCAGGGTCAGGATTCAGACTTGAGGCCTGTAGTCGGGGTCAGAGTTCAGGGTTGGGGCCTGTACTCGGGGTCAGGGTTCAGGGTTTGGGGCCTGTACTCGGGGTCAGGGTTCAGGGTTTGGGGCCTGTACTCAGGGTCAGGTTCAGACTTGAGGCCTGTACTCGGGGTCAGAGTTCAGGGTTGGGGCCTGTACTCGGGGTCAGGGTTCAGGGTTTTGGGGCCTGTACTCGGGTCAGTTCAGGGTTGGGGCCTGTACTCGGGGTCAGGGTTCAGGGTTGGGGCCTGTACTCGGGGGTCAGGGTTGGGGCCTGTACTCGGGGTCAGGGTTCAGGGTTGGGGCCTGTACTCGGGGTCAGGGTTCAGGGTTGGGGCCTGTACTCGGGGTCAGGGTTCAGGGTTGGGGCCTGTACTCGGGGTCAGGGTTCAGGGTTTGGGGCCTGTACTCGGGGTCAGGGTTCAGGGTTTGGGGCCTGTACTCGGGGTCAGGGTTCAGGGTTTGGGGCCTGTACTCGGGGTCAGGATTCAGAGTTTGCATCCAGTAAATGGGGTCAGGGTTTAGGGTTGGGGCCTGTTTTCCATCTCTCACACATTCTCTCAAATAATTTTTCTCTCTCACACACACTCTTTCTCACATTCTTACATACTCTTTCTTTCACATTTTCACACACTTTTTCACATTTTCTCTCGCACTATCTCACACACACCTCTCTCTCTCTCTCACACACACACACACACACTGTCTCTCTCACACACACACACTCTCTCTCACACACACACACACTCTCCCTCTCTCTCACACACACTCTCTCTCTCACACACACACACTCTCCCTCTCTCTCACACACACACTCTCTCTCTCACACACACACTCTCTCTCTCACACACACACACCTCCTTCACACACACACACTCTCTCTCTCACACACACACTCTCCTCACACACACACTCTCTCTCTACACACACACTCTCTCTCTCTCACACACACACACACTCTCTCTCTCACACACACACTCTCTCTCTCACACACACACACTCCTCTCTCACACACACACTCTCTCTCTCACACACACACACTCTCCCTCTCTCTCACACACACACTCTCTCTCTCTCACACACACACTCTCTCTCTCACACACACACTCTCTCTCTCATCCACACACACACACTCTTTCTCTCTCACACACACACTCTCTCTCTCTCTCACACACACACTATCTCTCACACACACACTCTCTCTCTCACACACACACTCTCTCTCTCACACACACACTCTCTCTCTCTCACACACACACACTCTCTCTCTCACACACACACTCTCTCTCACACACACACCCACACTCTCTCTCTCTCTCTCTCTCTCTCTCACACACACACACACTCTCTCTCAACACACACATACTCTCTCTCTCTCACACACACACACTCTCTCTCTCACACATTCTCACACACTCTCTTGTGTCTGTGTGGGTATCCTCCGGGTGCTCCAGTTTCCTTCCACAGTCCAAAGATGTGCAGGTTCGGTTGATTGGCCGTGCTAAGAAATTGTCCCTTAGTGTCCAGGGATGCGTAGTTCAGAGGGATTAGTATGTAGGGATATAGGGATAGGGCCTGGGTGGGATAGTGTTTGGTGTAGCTTCGATGGGCTGAAAGGCCTCTTTCTGCACTGTAGGGTTCTATGATTCTCACATTTTGGGGCCTGTGCTTGGGGTCAGGGTTCAATTTTTGAGGCCTCTTGTCAGGGTCAGTATTCAGGTTTGTTTGCACACACACTCTCTGTCTCTCACACGCACTCTCTCTCCCTCTCACCATCCCAGACCCATTATCATCCCTGACCCCTCACTCCTCACCATCGCTGACCCCTCACCATCCCTGATCTCTCATCCACCACCATCCCTCACCTCTCCTCCCTCACCATCCTTCACCCCAACCCCTCAGCATCCCTGACCCCTCACCTTCTCCATCCCTGACCCCTCACCTTCCCCATCCCTGACCCCTCACCTTCTCCATCACTGATCCCTGATCCCTCATCAGCCCTGAACCCTCACCCCTCACTATCCGATTCCTCACCCCACACCATCTGTGGTGTGAGGTCATTCTCACCTCTCACCATCTGTGACCCATCACACCTCACCATCTCTGATCATTCACTCCTCACCATCCCTCTCCATCCCTGTCCCCTCACCATCCCTGACCCCTCACCATCCCTGTCCCCTCACCCCTCACCATTGCTGGGTCCTTAACATGTCTGACCTCTCACTATCTCTCACCACTCACCCCTCACCAACCCTGACTCCTTACCATTCGTGACTCCTCAGCATTCCTGACCCCTTACCCGTTACCACCACTAACCCCTCATCCCTCACCAATTCTGACTCCTCACCATCCATGAACTCTCACCCCTCACCAACCCTAATCCTTCATCCCTCATCAACCCTCACCTCTCACCAACCCTGACCCCTCACCAACCCTGACTGCTCATCCCACATCATCCCTCCTCCCTCACCATCCCTGACCTCTGACCCCTCAGCATCCCTGACCTCTCATCCCTCACTATTTCTGACTGCTCACCCCTCACCCATCACCATACCTCACCCCTCAGCATCTCTGACTCCTGACCCCTCACCATCCCCAACCCCTAACCGACCCTGACCCCTCACCATTCCTGACTTCTGACACCTCACCATCCCTGCCGTGTCACCCCTCACCATCTCTCACCAATCATCTGTCACCAAGCCTGACCCCTTACCCCCCCCTCACCCTTCTCATCCCTGACCCTTCACCTCTTACGATTCCGGATGCTTACTGTTCCTGACCCCTCAGCCCTCACCATAGAACATAGAACATTACAGCGCAGAACAGGCCCTTCGGCCTTCGATGTTGTGCCGACCAATTATGAAAAAAGCAATGACCCTCCAAACTAAACCATTCCCTTCTCTTCCATAAACTTATCAACTAACCTCTTAAACGCCACCAAACTTGGCGCATCTACAACTGCCGCAGGCAGGGCATTCCACTCCCTAACCACCCTCTGGGTAAAGAACCTACCTCTGATATCCGTCCTATAACTATCACCCCTTAATTTAAAGCTGTGTCCCCTCGTGCTAGCTTTCTCCATCCTAGGAAAAAGGCTATCACTGTCCACCCTATCTAAACCTCTAATCATCTTATATGTTTCGATTAGGTCCCCTCTTAGCCGCCTCCTTTCTAACGAAAACAACCTCAAATCCCTCAGCCTCTCCTCATAAGACCTGCCCTCCATACCAGGCAACATCCTGGTAAACCTCCTCTGTACCCTCTCCAATGCCTCCACATCTTTCTTATAATGTGGGGACCAGAACTGCACACAATACTCCAAGTGCGGCCGCACTAGAGTTTTGTACAGTTGCAACATGACGTTGCGGCTCCGAAATTCAATCCCCCTACCAATAAAAGCTAAGACTCCATATGCCTTCTTAACAACCTTCTCAACTTGACTGCCTACTTTCAGGGATCTATGCACAAATACACCAAGATCCCTCTGTTCATCAACACTATTAAGAATCCTACCATTAGCCCTATACTCTGCACATTTATTATTCCTGCCAAAGTGCATTACCTCACACTTTTCCACATTAAACTCCATTTGCCACCTCTCAGCCCAGCTCTGCAACTTGTCCAAGTCCCTCTGCAAACTATAACACCCCTCTTCACTATCTACCACTCCACCGACTTTAGTGTCATCCGCAAACTTACTAATCCATCCTTCAATACCCTCATCCAGATCATTTATAAAAATTACAAACAGCAGGGGCCCAAACAGACCCCTGAGGTACACCACTTGTAACCGAACTCCACGATGAATATCTCCCATCAACCACCACCCTCTGTCTTCTATCTGCTAGCCAATTTCCTAATCCAATTAGCTAAATCACCCTCTATCCCACACATCTGCATTTTCTGCAGAAGCCTTCCATGGGACACCTTATCGAACGCCTTACTAAAGTCCATATATACCACCTCAACCGCCTTACCCCCATCCACCTCTTTGGTCACTTTTTCAAAAAACTCAATCAGGTTAGTAAGGCACGACCTACCCTTCACAAAACCATGCTGACTATCCCCAATCAATTCATTTCTCTCTAAATAACTATAAATTCTATCCCTAATAATTCTCTCCAATACCTTGCCCACAACAGAAGTAAGACTCACTGGCCTATAATTCCCTGGAAGGTCTCTCTTCCCCTTCTTGAACAATGGGACCACATTCGCTATCCTCCAGTCCTCCGGAACCACACCCGTAACCAACGACGACCTGAAGATCAGAGCCAGAGGCTCTGCAATCGCCCTCTTGCCTCCCAGAGAATCCTAGGGTAAATCCCGTCGGACCAGGGGACTTATTAACTTCAAACCCTCAAGAATATCTAGCACATCCTCCCTATCTACTTCAATACTTTCCAGTTTGCAACCCTGTACCTCAGTGTTCTCCATAACTACATTTACATCTCCCTGCGTGAATACCGAAGAGAAATATTTATTCAGTGCCTCTCCAATCTCTTCAGGCTCCACGCACAACTTCCCACTGCTGTCTATGACTGGCCCTAATCTTGCCCTAACCAATCTTCTATTCTTAACATATCTAAAGAAAGCTTTAGGATTCTCCTTAATCCTATCAGCCAAAGTCTTCTCATGTCCTCTCTTAGCTCTCCTCAATTCACTCTTTAGCTCCCTCCTGGCTAATCTATAGCTATCCATTGCACTAACCGAGCCTTCAAGCCTCATCCTGACATAAGCCTCCTTTTTCCTTTTAACCAGCAAATCAACTTTTTTCGTACACCAAGGTTCTCTTACTCGACCATTTCCTCCTTGCCTGACAGGGACATACTTATCAAGGACTCGCAGCAGCTGCTCCTTGAATAAGCTCCACATTCCAGATGTTCCCAGTCCCTGTAGTTTCCTAGTCCAATCTATGCACCCTAATTCTCTCCTGATGGCCTCATAATTACCCTTCCCCCAGCTATAACTACTGCCCCCAGCTTCATGCCTATCCCTATCCATCACTAAGGTGAACGTAACCGAATTGTGGTCACTATCACCAAAATGTTCACTAACTTCCAAGCCTAACACCTGGTCTGGCTCATTGCCCAGCACCAAATCCAATGTAGCCTCACCTCTAGTTGGCCTATCTACATACTGAGTCAAAAAACCTTCCTGCACACTTTGTACAAAAACTGACCCCTCTAACGAGCTAGAGCTATAGCTATTCCAATCAATATTAGTAAAGTTAAAGTCCCCCATAACAATTACCCTATTACTTTCACTCCTGTCCAGGATCGACTTTGCAATCCTTTCCTCTACCTCTCTAGAACTTTTAGGAGGTCTATAAAAGACTCCCAACAGGGTGACCTCTCCTCTCCTGTTTCTAATCTCAGTGGCAACTTAACATTGCCAATCCACCTAAATTACATATTTATGATACTAAGGGCATTTAGCATTGCCAATCCACCTATCGTACACATCTTGGGACACCAAGGGGTAATTTAGCCTGGCCTACACATGTCTAGTACATATATTGGCACATTAAGTGGCAATTGTGCATTGCCAATCCAATACACTTATACATTTGGGACACTAAGGAGCACATTAGCATGACCAAACCATCTCTCCTACATTTCTTGCAACACAAATGGGAAATTTAGCATGGCCAATCCACTTCTTGCACACATCTTGGGACACTAAGGGTAATTTACGCACATCTTCTTCACATCATGGCCAATCCACCTAACCTATACATCTTGGGACAGTCAGGGATAATTTAGCCTCGCCAATACACCTAACTTGCACATTTTGGGACGCAAAGGTGCAATTTAGCATCACCTACATAAAGTAAACTTCTTGGGAGAGAGGGGCAGTTTAGCATGGCCAATCCACTTCTCATACACATCTTGGAACATTATGGGCAATTTAGTATGACCACCCCACCATTCCTACACATCTTGGGACACTAAAGGACAATTTAATATCGCCAATCCACCAGTCATACACATCTGAGGATACTAAGGGGATTTTAGCCTGGCCAAAACACCTAACCTACACATCTTTGGACACTAAGGGGCAATTCAGCATGGCCAATTAATGGAACCTATACATCTTTAGGGGGATATATACATCTAAGAGGCATTTAGCATAGCCAATCCTCCTAACCTTACCCCCCCACTGTCAATTCAGAGTGTCCCCCCTGTCAATTGGGAGTGTCCCCCCCGTCAATTAGGAGTTTCCCCCCCCGTCAATTAGGAGTGTCCCCCCCCCGTCAATTAGGAGGTGTTCCCCCCCCCTGTCAATTAGGAGTTCCCCCCCCTGTCAATTAGGAGTGTCCCCCCCCTGTCAATTAGAGTGACCCCCCCCTGTCAATTAGGAGTGTCCCTCCCTGTCAATTAGGAGTGTCCCCCCCCTGTCAATTAGGAGTGACCCCCCCCTGTCAATTAGGAGTGTCCCCCCCTGTCAATTAGGAGTGTCCCCCCCCTGTCAATTAGGAGTGTCCCCCCCTGTCAATAGGAGTGTCCCCCGTTCAATTAGGAGTGACCCCCCCCCTGTCAATTAGGAGTGTCCCCCCCTGTCAATTAGGAGTGTCCCCCACCCCTGTCAATTAGGAGTGCCCCCACCCTGTCAATTAGGAGTGTCCCACCCCTGTCAATTAGGAGTGTCCCCCCCCTGTCAATTAGGAGTGTCCCCCCACACTGTCAATTAGGAGTGTGTCCCCCTGTCAATTAGGAGTGACACCCCCTCTGTCAATTAGGAGTGTCCCCCCTCCGTCAATTAGGAGTGTCCCCCCCTCCTGTCAATTAGGAGTGTACCCCCCCATCAATTAGGACTGTCCCCCCTCCTGTCAATTAGGAGTGTACCCCCATGTTAATTAGGAGTGTTGCCCCACTGTCAATTAGGAGTGTCCCTCCAATTTGGGACTCTTAGTGGCAATTTAACATGGCCAATCCATCTGTCTTACACATTTGGAACACTATGTGGCAATTTACCATGGCCAATAGATCAGTCTTAGACATTTGGTACACTAAGTGGGAATTTATCATGGACAATCCGTCTGTCTTACACATTTGGGACACTAAGAGACAATTTATCATGGCCAATCCATCCGTCTTACACATTTGGGACACTAAGGGGAAATTTATTATGGCCAATCCATCTGCCTTACACATTTGGTACTGAGGGGCAATTTATCATGGCCAATCCAATTGGGATTACACATTTGGGACTCTTAGTGGCAATTTACCATGGCCAATCCATCTGTCTTACACATTTGGGACACTAAGGGGCAATTTATCATGGCCAATCCATCTGTCTTACACATTGGGACACTAAGGGGCAATTTATCATGACCAATCCATGCGTTTTACACATTTGGGACTCTAAGGGGCAATTTATCATGGCCAATCCATCTGTCTTACACATTTGGGATACTAAGTCGCAATTTACCTCGGCCAATCCACCTATCTGACACATTTGGGACACTAAGGGGCAATTTATCATGGCCAATCCATCTGTCTTACACATTTGGGACACTAAGAGGCAATTTATCATGGCCAATCCATCTGTCTTACACATTTGGAACACTATGTGCAATTTACATGGCCAATCCATCTGTCTTACACATTTCGGACACCAAGGGGCATTTATCATGGCCAGCATCTGTCTTATACATTTAGGACACTAAGGGGCAATTTATCTTGCCAATCCATCTCTCTTACTCATTTGGGACACTAAGGGGCAATTTATCATGGCCAATCGATCCGTCTTACACTTTTGGAACACTATGTGGCAATTTACCATGGCCAATCCATCTGTCTTACACCTTTGGGACACTAAAGGGCAATTTACCATTGCCAATCCATCTGTCCTACACCTTTGGGACACTAAGGGGCAATTTACCATGGCCAATCATTTTCTTTCACATTTGGGACACTAAGGGGCAATTTATCATGGCCAATCCATCTGTCTTACACATTTGGGAGTGTAAGTGGCATTTTACCATGGCCAATCCATCTGTCTTACACATTTCGGACACTAAGGGGCAATTTATCATGGCCAATCCATCTGTTTTGCACATTTGGGACTCTAAGGGGCAATTTATCATGGCCAATCCATCTGTCTTACACATTTGGGATACAAAGTCGCAACTTACCATGGCGAATCCATCTGTCTTATAAATGTATAAGACAGATGGACTGGCCATGATCAATAGCCCCTTGGTGTCCGAAATGTGTAAGACAGATGGATTGGCCATGGTAAATTGCCACATAGTGTTCCAAATGTGTACTAAGGGGCAATTTATCATGGCCAATCCATCTGGGATTCCACATTTGGGACTCTTAGAGGCAATTTACCATGGGCAATCCATCTGACTTACACATTTGGGACACTAAGGGGCAATTTATCATGGCCAATCCATCTGTCTTACACATTTGGGACTCTAAGTGGCATTTTACCATGGCCAATCCATCTGTCTTACACATTTCGGACACCAAGGGGCAATTTATCATGGCCAATCCATCTGTCTTACACATTTGGGACTCTAAGGGGCAATTTATCATGGCCAATCCATCTGTCTTACACATTTGGGATACAAAGTGGCAATTTACCATGGCCAATCCATCTGTCTTACACATTTGGGACACTAAGGGGCAATTTATCATGGCCAATCCATCTGACTTACACATTTGTGTGACTAAGGGGCAATTTATCATGGCCAATCCATCTGGGATTACACATTTGGGACTCTTAGAGGCAATTTACCATGGGCAATCCATCTGACTTACACATTTGGGACACTAAGGGGCAATTTATCATGGCCAATCCATCTGTCTTACACATTTGGGACACTAAGGGGCAATTTACCATGGCCAATCCATCTGTCTTACACATTTGGGACACTAAGGGGCAATTTATCATGGCCAATCCATCTGTCTTACACATTTGGGACACTAAGGGGCAATTTATCATGGCCAATCCATCTGTCTTACACATTTGGGACACTAAGGGGCAATTTACCATGGCCAATCCATCTGTCTTACACATTTGGGACACTAAGGGGCAATTTATCATGGCCAATCCATCTGTCTTACACATTTGGGACACTAAGGGGCA
>JAGIQG010000660.1:0-20113 GCA_024679065.1 Sphyrna mokarran | reverse complement strand
CAGCACAGAACAGGCCCTTCGGCCTTCGATGTTGTGCCGACCAAAATAAAAAGCAATGCCCCTCCAAACTAAACCATTCCCTTCTCTTCCATATACTTATCAACTAACCTCTTAAACGCCACCAAACTTGGCGCATCTACAACTGCTGCAGGCAGGGCATTCCACTCCCTAATCACTCTTTGAGTAAAGAACCTACCTCTGATATCCGTCCTATAACTCATACCCCTTAATTTAAAGCTGTGTCCCCTCGTGCTAGCTTTCTCCATCCTAGGAAAAAGGCTATCACTGTCCACCCTATCTAAACCTCTAATCATCTTATATGCTTCAATAAGATCCCCCCTTAGCCGCCTCCTTTCTAACGAAAACAACCTCAAATCCTTCAACCTCTCTTCATAGGACCTGCCCTCCATACCAGGCAACATCCTAGTAAACCTCCTCTGTACCCTCTCCAATGCCTCCACATCTTTCTTATAATGTGGCGACCAGAACTGCACACAATACTCCAAGTGCGGCCGCACTAGAGTTTTGTACAGCTGCAACATGATGCTGCGGCTCCTAAATTCAATCCCCCTACCAATAAAAGCTAAGACTCCATAAGCCTTCTTAACAACTTTATCCACTTGACTGCCTACTTTCAGGGATCTATTGACACATACACCAAGATCCTTCTGTTCCTCAACACTATTAAGAGCCCTACCATTAGCCCTATACTCTACACATTTATTGTTCCTGCCAAAGTGCATTACCTCACACTTTTCCACATTAAACTCCATTTGCCACCTCTCGGCCCAGCTCTGCAACTTGTCCAAGTCACTCTGTAAACTAAAACACCCCTCTTCACTATCTACCACACCACCAACTTTAGTATCATCTGCAAATTTACTGATCCATCCCTCAATACCCTCATCCAGATCATTTATAAAAATTACAAACAGCAGGGGCCCCAAAACAGACCCCTGAGGCACACCACTCGTCACCGAACTCCACGATGAAAATCTCCCATCAACCACCACCCTCTGTCTTCTATCTGCCAGCCAATTTCTAATCCAATTAGCTAAATCACCCTCTATTCCACACATCTGCATTTTCTGTAGAAGTCTTCCATGGGCCACCTTATCAAACGCCTTACTAAAGTCCATATATACTACATCAACCGCCTTACCCCCATCCACCTCTCTGGTCACTTTCTCAAAAAACTCAATGAGGTTAGTAAGGCATGACCTACCCTTCACGAAACCATGCTGACTATCCCCAATCAATTCATTTCTCTCTAATAACTATAAATCCTATCCCTAATAATTCTCTCCAATACCTTGCCCACCACAGAAGTAAGACTCACTGGCCTATAATTCCCAGGAAGGTCTCTCTTCCCCTTCTTAAACAATGGGACCACATTCGCTATCCTCCAGTCCTCCGGAACCACACCCGTAACCAACGAGGACCTGAAGATCAGAGCCAGAGGCTCTGCAATCTCCTCTCTTGCCTCCCAGAGAATCCTAGGGTAAATCCCGTCCGGCCCAGGGGACTTATCCAACTTCAAACCCTCGAGAATTTCTAACACATCCTCCCTATCTACTACAATACTTCCCAATTTGCAACCCTGTACCTCAGTGCTCTCCATAGCTACATTTCCAGCACTCTGCGTGAATACCGAAGAGAAATATTTATTCAGTGCCTCACCAATCTCTTCAGGCTCCACGCACAACTTCCCACTGCTGTCTATGACTGGCCCTAATCTTGCCCTAACCAATCTTCTATTCTTAACATATCGAAAGAAAGCTTTAGGATTCTCCTTAATCCTATCAGCCAACATCTTCTCGTGTCCCCTCTTAGCTCTCCTCAATTCACTTTTTACCTCCTTCCTGGCTAATCTATAGCTATCCATTGCACTAACTGAGCCTTCAAGCCTCATCCTGACATAAGCCTCCTTTTTCTTCTTAACCAGCAAATCAACTTTTTTCGTACACCAAGGCTCTCTTACTCGTCCATTTCCTCCCTGCCTGACAGGGACATACTTATCAAGGACTCGCAGCAGCTGCTCCTTGAATAAGCACCACATTCCAGATGTTCCCAGTCCCTGTAGTTTCCTAGTCCAATCTATGCACCCTAATTCTCTCCTGATGGCCTCATAATTACCCTTCCCCCAGCTATAACTACTGCCCCCAGCTTCATGCCTATCCCTGTCCATCACTAAGGTGAACGTAACCGAATTGTGGTCACTATCACCAAAATGTTCACTAACTTCCAAGCCTAACACCTGGTCTGGCTCATTGCCCAGCACCAAATCCAATGTAGCCTCACCTCTAGTTGGCCTATCTACATACTGAGTCAAAAAACCTTCCTGCACACTCTGTACGAAAACTGACCCCTCTAACGAGCTAGAGCTATAGCTATTCCTGCAGTCCCTTACACACTCTCTCTCTCTCACACAACACACTCTTTCTCACATACACATTCTGTCTTCCACAGACTCATTCTCCACACACATTCTCTCTCACACACTCTCTCTCACGTACTTTCTCTCTGTCTCTCGCATACACACTCTCTTTCTCATTTCTCTCTCTCACACACATACACACACCCTCTCTTTCTCTCTTTTTCACACTCTCTTTCTCTTTCTATCTCACACACAAACACTCACACACATTCTCTCTCTCTCTCTCTCTCTACACACACACACACACTTTCTCTCTCACACACACACTCAGAAACACACTATCTCTCCTTCACACACGCAATCTCTCCCTTACACACACTATCTTTCCCTCACACACAACCCCTTCCTCACGCACAAGTTTAGTGTGAGTGCGGAATGGAATTGAACGAAATCAATATTAGTAAGAAAATGGGGGAATGAATGGGGTTAAAGGCTGACAAATCCACAGGCCCTGAGAATTTCCCTTCTTATCAGGTTCTGGCCTTCAGGGGTTCTGGAGAAAAGGCAGAAGAATGGGGATGAGAAAAATATCAGCCATGATTGAATGGGGCAGCAGGCTCGATGGGCCGAGTGTCCAGTTCTGCTCTGATGTCTTTTGTCTTGTAGCAATAACTAGAAGCAGAGGACATAATATCAGTGTCTCTCTTTCTGTATCTGTATCTGTATCTATCTGTCTCTCTCTCTCTTTGTGTATCTGTGTGTTCCTCTCTCTGTGTCTGTGTCTCTCTCTCTCTCTCTATCTGTGTGTGTGTGTGTATGTGTCCCTCTTCCTCTCTGTTTCTGCTTCTCTTCTCTGTCACTCTGTGTTTCTGTGCGTCTCTGTATCTGTGTGTCCCTGTATCTGTGTGTCTCTGTACCTGTGTGTCCCTGTATCTGTGTATCTCTGTGTACCTGTGTGTCTCTGTATTTCTAAGTTGCCCCTTAGTGTCCCATGATGTGAAGATTGGGAGGATTGGCCATGTTAACTTGCCCCAGAGATGGAGAAACAGGGACACAGGGGAGCCCGAAACGCTACAGAAACAGGAGAAAGGTTTGAAAATGGAGGAGTGTTTCTTATCCATCTATAAAAAATCATCCACTCTGACAATCTCTCCCGCATACGAATCACACACACACACACACACACACACACACACACACACACACACACACACACACACACACACACACACACACACACACAACACACCCACAACACACACACACACACACACACACAATCTCTCTCTCCCACTCGCAATCTCTCCCTCACACACACTCTCTCCCTCACATGCAATCTCTCCCTGACATGCCATCTCTCCCTCATACACATTCTCTCTCTCTCTCTATCACACACACACACACTCTTACACACTCACACCACACACACTCTTTCTCTTACACACAACACACAGAAACCCTCTCGCTCACACTCACACACACTCTCTCGCACACACACACACTCTCTCTCTCTCTCGCATACACACACACACACTCTTACACATCACACACACAACACTCTTCTCTTACACACACACACACAAACCCTCTCGCTCACACTCACACACACTCTCTCTCTCGCACACACACACACTCTCTCTCTCTCTCGCATACATACACACTCTCTTCCTCTCTCTCTCTCTCTCGCACGCACACACTCTCTCTCGCACACACACACACACTCTCTCGCACACACACACACACACACACTCTCTCTCACATGCACACACACACACACACACACTCTCTTGCACACACACACTCTCTCTCTCACATACACACCCACTCTCTCTCTCTCGCACACCACACACACACTCTCTCTCTCTCGCATGCACACACACTCTCTACATCTATCTTTCCCTCATACGTATCCTCTCTCTCACTCTCCCTCACACATACACACACACTCTCCCTCACACACACTCTCACTCTCCCTCACACACACTCACACTCTCCCTCACACACATACACACACTCTCCCTCACAGACAATATCTCTCCCTCACACACAATCCTTTCCTCATGCGCAATCCCTTCCTCACGCACAAGTTTAGTGAGAGTGCGGAATGGAATTGAAGGAAATCAATATTAGTAAGAAAATGGGGGAATGGATGGGGTTAAAGGCTGACAAATCCCCAGGCCCTGAGAATTTCCCTTCTTATCAGGTTCTGGCCTTCAGGGGTTCTGGGGAAAAGGCAGAAGAATGGGGATGAGAAAAATATCAGCCATGGTTGAATGGGGCAGCAGACTCGATGGGCCGAGTGTCCAGTTCTGCTCTGATGTCTTATGGTCTTGTAGGAATAACTAGAAGCAGAGGACATAATATCAGTGTCTCTCTCTCTCTCTCTCTCTGTATCTGTATCTCTCTCTCTGTCTGTATCTATGTGTGTCTCCTCTCTTTCTCTGTATTTGTATCTGTGTGTGTCTCTCTCCCTCTCTGTATGTGTATCTGTGTGTATTTGAATGTATGTGTGTGTGTCTCTCTCTTAGTATCTGTTTCTATCTCTCTTTCTGTGTCGCTGTCAGTCTCTCTCTCTCTATCTATCTGTTTTTCCCTCTCTGTATCTATGTTTCTCTCTCTCTCCCTCTGTGCCTGTGTGTCCTTGTATCTGTGTGTCCCTGTATCTGTGTGTCTCTGTATCTGTGTGTCTCTGTATCTGTGTGTCCCTGTATCTGTGTGTCTCTGTATCAGTGTGTCTCTGTATCTGTGTCCCTGTATCTGTGTATCTCTGAATTTGTGTATCTCTGCATCTGTATCTCTGTATCCCTGCATCTGTGTGTCTCTGTATCTGTGTGTCTCCATATCTATGTTTCTCTGTACCCGTGAGTCTCTGTATCTGTGTGTCTCTGTATCACTGTGTCTCTGTATCTGTGTCCCTGTATCCGTGTATCTCTGAATTTGTGTATCTCTGCATCTGTATCTCTGTATCCCTGCATCTGTGTGTCTCTGTATCTGTGTGTCTCCATATCTATGTTTCTCTGTACCCGTGAGTCTCTGTATCTGTGTGTCTCTGTAACTGTGTGTCTCTGTAACTCTGTGTCTCTGTATCAGTGTGTCTCCATATCTATGTGTCTCTGTACCTGTGAATCTCTGTATCTGTGAGTCCCTGTATCTGTGTGTCTCTGTAACTGTGTGTCTCTGTAACTCTGTCTATCTGTATCTGTGTGTCTCTGTATCAGTGTGTGTCTGTATCTGTGTCCCTGGATCTGTGTATCCCTGAATTTGTGTGTCTCTGTATCTGTATCTCTGTATCTGTGTATCCCTGCATCTGTGTGTCTCTCTATCTGTGTGTCTCTATATCTATGTGTCTCTGTATCTGTGTATCCCTGCATCTGTGTGTCTCTCTATCTGTGTGTCTCTTTATCTGTGTGTCCCTGTATCAGTTTATCTCTGTATCTGTGTGTCTCTGTTTCTGTGTGTCCCTGCATCTGTGTGTCTCTGTATCTGTGTGCCCCTGTATCTGAGTGTCTCTGTATCTGTGTATCCTGTATCTGTGTGTCTCTGCCTGCGTCTCTCCCTCTTTCTCTGTGTCTCTGACTCTCTCTCTGTGCCATTTTGTGTTCCTATGTGTCTCTGTACCTGTGTGTCTTTGGGGAGAGGCAAATCCCCAGGCCCTGAGAATTTCCCTTCTTATCAGGTTCTGGCCTTCAGGGGTTCTGGGGAAAAGGCAGAAGAATGGGGATGAGAAAAATATCAGCCATGATTGAATGGGGCAGCAGACTCGATGGGCCGAGTGTCCAGTTCTGCTCTGATGTCTTATGGTCTTGTAGGAATAACTAGAAGCAGAGGACATAATATCAGTGTCTCTCTCTCTCTCTGTATCTCTCCCTGTATCTGTATCCTTCTCTCTCTGTCTGTATCTGTGTGTGTGTGTCTCTCTCTCTCTCTCTCTATTTGTATCTGTGTGTCTCTCTCCCTCTCTGTAGGTGTATCTGTGTGTGTTTGTGTGTATGCATGTCTCTTCTCTCTCTCTCTCTCTGTATCTGTCTGTGTGTCTCTCTCTCTTTGTGTATCTCTGTGTTCCTCTCTCTGTGTCTGTGTGTGTCTCTCTCTCTCTCCCTCGCTCTCTCTCTGTTCTCCATGTCTCTCTCTCTGTCTCTCTCTGTCTCTCTCTCCCTGTCTGTATGTCTCTCTTTTTCTCTCTGTGTCTCTGCCTCTCTCTCTCTCTCTGTCACTCTGTCATCTCTCTCTGTCTCTCTCTCTCTCTCTCCCTATCTCTCTCTCTCTCTCTCCATTTCTGTCTGTCTGTCTCTCTTTGTCACTCTCTCTCTCAGTCTCTCTGTTCCCCATGTCTCTCTTTCTGTCTCTTTCTGTCTGTCTGTCTGTCTCTCTCTGTCTCTCCCTGAGTTTTCCCTCTCTCTCTGTCTCTTTGTTTTCTGGCTATGTTTCTCTCCATCTTTTATCTCTTTCTGTCTTTCTCTCTCTGTCTTTCTCTCTCTCTATCTCTCTCTTTCCGTCTGTGTGTGTCTGTGTGTGTGTTTGTGTGTGTGTGTGTGCGTGCGCATGTTTGTGTGTGTCTCTCTCTGTCTGTCTCTCTGTCTCCCTCCCTCTCTCTCTCTATCTCTCACTCTCTCTGTATCTCTCTGTCTCTCTCTCTGTCTCTCTGTGCATCTCTCACTTTGTTTCTCTCTCTGACTCTGTGTTTCTCACTCTTTCTGTCTTTCTATCTTTCTCTCTATCTCTCTCTCTTCGTCCGTGTGTGTGTGTGTGTGTGTGTGTCTGTTTCTCTCTTTCGCTGTGTGTCTCTGTCTCTAACTCTGTGTGTGTGTGTGTTTATGATTATGTTTGTATGTATGTCTGTGTGTGTGTCTCTCTCTCTCTCTTTCTCTGTCTGTGTGAACTCTCTCTCTGTCTCTCCATATGTGTTTCTCTCTGTCTTTCTGTGTGTGTGTGTGTGTGTGTGTGTGTGTGTGTGTGTCTTTCTGTCTCCCTGCCTCTCTCTCTTTCTGTATCTCTTGCCTGTCTGTCTCTCTCTGCCTTTCTGTCTCTCTATGTCTCTGTCTCCCTCTCTCTCACTGTATTTGTCTGGGTGTGTGTGTCTCTCTCTATTTCTCTGTGTGTGTCTCTCTGTCTCTGTCTCTGTCTCTCTTTCTCTATAGCTGTCAGTCTCTCTCTCTCTCTATTTATCTGTTTTTCTCTCTCTGTATCAATGTTTCTCTTTCTCTCCCTCTGTATCTGTGTGTCCTTGTATCTGATTATCTCAGTATCTGTATGTCTCTGTATCTGTGTGTCCCTGTGTCTGTGTATCCCTGTATCTGTGTGTTCCTGTATCTGAGTATCTCTGTATCTATTTATGTATCTGTGCCTCTGTTTCTGTGTATCTCTGTATCTGCATGTCCCTGTATCTGTATGTCCCTGTATCTGCATGTCCCTGTATCTGTATGTCCCTGTATCTGTGTGTCTCTGTACCTGTATCCCTGTATCAGTTTATCTCTCTATCTGTGTGTCCCTGTAAGCGTCTATCTCTGTACCTGTGTGTCCCTGTATCTGTCTATTTCTGTATCTGTGTCTCTATTTTTGTGTATCTCTGTATCTGTATGTCCCTGTATCAGTTTATCTCTGTATCTGTGTGTCTCTGTATCTGTGTGTCTCTGCCTGTGTCTCCCCCTCTTTCTCTGTGTCTCTGAATCTCTCTCTGTGCCATTTTGTGTTCCTATGTGTCTCTGTACCTGTGTGTCTTTGGGGAGAGGCAAATACCCAGGCCCTGAGAATTTCCCTTCTTATCAGGTTCTGGCCTTCAGGGGTTCTGGGGAAAAGGCAGAAGAATGGGGATGAGAAAAATATCAGCCATGATTGAATGGGGCAGCAGACTCGATGGGCCGAGTGTCCAGTTCTGCTCTGATGTCTGATGGTCTTGTAGGAATAACTAGAAGCAGAGGACATAATATCAGTGTCTCTCTCTTCTCTGTACCTGTATCTGTATCTCTCTCTCTCTGTCTGTATCTGTGTGTGTCTCTCTCCCTCTCTGTATGTGTATCTGTGTGTGTTTGTATGTATGTGTGTGTGTCTCTCTCTTAGTATCTGTTTCTATATCTCCTTCTCTGTAGCTGTCAGTCTCTCTCTCTCTCCATCTATCTGTTTTTCTCTCTCTGTATCTATGTTTCTCTCTCTCCCCCTCTGTGCCTGTGTGTCCTTCTATCTGTATATCACTGTATCTGTGTGTCTCTGTATCTGTCTCCCTGTATCTGTGTGTTCCTGAATTTGTGTGTCCCTGTATCTGTGTATCCCTGAATTTGTGTGTCTCTGTACCTGTGTCCCTGTATCTGTGTATCCCTGAATTTGTGTGTCCCTGTATCTGTGTATCCCTGAATTTGTGTGTCTCTGTACCTGTGTGTCCCTGTATCTGTGTGTCTTTATATCTGTGTGTCTCTGTACCCGTGAGTCTCAGTATCTGGGTGTCTCTATAACTGTGTATCTATGTAACTGTGTGTCTCTGTGTCCATGTGACTCTGTATCAGTGTGTGTCTGTATCTGTGTCCCTGTATCTGTTTGTCCCTCTATCTGTGAGTCCCTGTATCTGTGTGTCTCTGTATCTGTGTGTCCCTGTATTTGTGTGTCTCTTTATCTGTGTATCCCTGTTTCTGTGTGTCCCTGTGTCTGTGTGTCTCTGTATCTGTGAGTCTCTGTATCTGTGAGTCCCTGTATCTGTGTTTCCCTGTGTCTGTGTGTCTCTGTATCGGTGTGTCTCTGTATCTGTGTGTCTCTGTATCTGTGTGTCCCTGTGTCTGTGTGTCTCTGTATCTGTGAGTCCCTGTATCTGTGTTTCCCTGTGTCTGTGTGTCTCTGTATCTGTGTGTCCCTGTAAGTGTGTATCTGTATCTGTGTGTCTTTGGGGAGAGGCAAATCCCCAGGCCCTGAGAATTTCCCTTCTGATCAGGTTGTGGCCTTCAGGGGTTCTGGGGAAAAGGCAGAAGAATGGGGATGAGAAAAATATCAGCCATGATTGAATGGGGCAGCAGACTCGATGGGCCGAGTGTCCAGTTCTGCTCTGATGTCTGATGGTCTTGTAGGAATAACTAGAAGCAGAGGATATAATATCAGTGTCTCTCTGTCTCTCTCTCCCTGTATCTGTATCTGTAACTCTCTCTCTCTGTCTGTATCTTTGTGTGTCTCTCTCTTTCTCTGTATTTGTATCTGTGTGTGTCTCTGTCCCTCTCTGTATGTGTATCTGTGTGTGTATGCATGTATGTGGGTGTCTCTCTCTCTTAGTATCTGTTTCTATCTCTCTTTCTCTGTCGCTGTCAGTCTCTCTCTCTCTCTATCTATCTGTTTTTCCCTCTCTGTATCTATGTTTCTCTCTCTCTCCCTCTGTGCCTGTCTGTGTGTCCTTGTATCTGTGTGTCCCTGTATCTGTGTGTCTCTGTATCTGTGTCCCTGTATCTGTGTATCCCTGAATTTGTGTGTCTCTGTATCTGTGTCCCTGTATCTGTGTATCTCTGAATTTGTGTATCTCTGCATCTGTATCTCTCTATCCCTGCATCTGTGTGTCTCTGTATCTGTGTGTCTCTATATCTATGTGTCTCTGTACCTGTGAGTCTCTGTAACTGTGTGTCTCTGTAACTCTGTGTCTCTGTATCTGTGTGTCTCTGTATCAGTGTGTCCCTGTATCTGTGTCTCTGTATCTGTGTATCCCTGAATTTGTGTGTCTCTGTATCTGTATCTCTGTATCTGTGTATCCATGCATCTGTGTGTCTCTCTATCTGTGTGTCTCTATATCTATGTGTCTCTGTATCTGTTTGTCCCTGCATCTATGTGTCTCTTTATCTGTGTGTCCCTGTATCAGTTTATCTCTGTATCTGTGTGTCTCTGTATCTGTCTATCTCTGTATCTGTGTGTCCCTGTATCTGTGTGTCTCTTTATCTCTGTGTCCCTGCATCAGTTTATCTCTGTATCTGTGTGTCTCTGTATCTATCTATCTCTGTATCTGTGTGTCCCTGTAATTTTGTGTCCCTGTATCTGTGTGTCTCTGTATCTGTGTGTCCCTGTATCTGTGTCCCTGTATCTGTGTATCCCGGTATCTGTGTATCCCTGTATCTGTGTGTCTCTATATCTGTGTCCCTGTATCTGTGTATCCCTGAATTTGTGTGTCTCTGTATCTGTGTCCCTGTATCTGTGTATCCCTGAATTTGTGCGTCTCTGTATCTGTGTGTCCCTGTATCTGTGTGTCTCTGTATCAGTGTGTGTCTGTATCTGTGTCCCTGTATCTGTGTATCCCTGAATTTGTGTGTCTCTGTATCTGTATCTTTGTATCCCTGCATCTGTGAGTCTCTGTATCTGTGTGTCTTTGTATCTCTGTGTCTCTGTACCCGTGAGTCTCTGTATCTGGGTGTCTCTATAACTGTGTGTCCTTGTAACTGTGCGTCTCTGTATATGTGTGTCTCTGTATCAGTGTCTGTCTGTATCTGTGTCCCTGTATCTGTGTATCCCTGAATTTGTGTGTCTCTGTATCTGTATCTGTGTCTCTGCATCTGTGTATCACTGAATCTGTGTATCCCTGCATTTTTGTGTCTCTGTATCTCTGTGTCTCTATATCTGTGTGCCCCTGTATCTGTGTGCCCTGTATCTGTGTGTCCCTGAATCTGTGTGTCTCTTTATCTGTGTGTCCCTGTATCAGTTTATCTCTATATCTGTGTGTCTCTGTAGCTATCGCTGTATCTGTGTGTCCCCGTAATTTTGTGTCCCTGTGTCTGTGTGTCCCTGCATCAGTTTATCTCTGTATCTGTGTGTCTCTGTATCTGTCTATCTCTGTATCTGTGTGTCCCTGTAATTTTGTGTCCCTGTATCTGTGTGTCCCTGTATCTGTGAGTCCCTGTATCTGTGTGTCTCTGTATCTGTGAGTCCCTGTATCTGTGTGTCTCTGTATCAGTGTCTGTCTGTATCTGTGTCCCTGTATCTGTGTATCCCTGAATTTGTGTGTCTCTGTATCTGTATCTGTGTCTCTGCATCTGTGTATCACTGAATCTGTGTATCCCTGCATTTTTGTGTCTCTGTATCTCTGTGTCTCTATATCTGTGTGCCCCTGTATCTGTGTGCCCCTGTATCTGTGTGTCCCTGAATCTGTGTGTCTCTTTATCTGTGTGTCCCTGTATCAGTTTATCTCTATATCTGTGTGTCTCTGTAGCTATCGCTGTATCTGTGTGTCCCCGTAATTTTGTGTCCCTGTGTCTGTGTGTCCCTGCATCAGTTTATCTCTGTATCTGTGTGTCTCTGTATCTGTCTATCTCTGTATCTGTGTGTCCCTGTAATTTTGTGTCCCTGTATCTGTGTGTCCCTGTATCTGTGAGTCCCTGTATCTGTGTGTTCTGTATCTGTGTCTCCCTGTATCTGTGCATCCCTGTGTCTGTGTGTCTCTGTATCTGTGTGTCCCTGTATCTATGTGTCTCTGTATCTCTGTGTCCCTGTATCAGTTTATCTCTGTATCTGTGTGTCTCTGTCTAGGTCTCCCCCTCTTTCTCTGTGTCTCTGACTCTCTCTCTGTGCCATTTTGTGTTCCTATGTGTCTCTGTACCTGTGTGTCTTTGGGGAGAGGCAAATCCCCAGTCCCTGAGAATTTCCCTTCTTATCAGGTTCTGTCCTTCAGGGGTTCTGGGGAAAAGGCAGAAGAATGGGGATGAGAAAAATATCAGCCATGATTGAATGGGGCAGCAGACTCGATGGGCTGAGTGTCCAGTTCTGCTCTGATGTTTTATGTTCTTGTAGGAATAACTAGAAGCAGAGGACATAATATCAGTGTCTCTCTCTCTCTCTCTGTATTTGTATCTCTCTCTCTCTCTGTGTTTGTATCTGTATCTCTCCCTGTATCTGTCTCTGTCTCCATCTGTATCTGTATTTGTGTGTGTGTCTCTCTCTCTCTCTGATTCTGTATCTATATCTGTTTGTCTGTCTGTCTGTCTCTCTCTCTCTCTCTTTGTGTATCTGTGTTTTCATCTCTCTCTGTTTCTGTGTGTCTCTCTCTCTCTCTATCTGTATGTGTGTGTGTATGTGTCCCTCTTCCTCTCTGTTTCTGCTTCTCTTCTCTGTCACTCTGTGTTTCTGTGCATCTCTGTATCTGTCTCTCTCTCTCCCTGTTTCTCTGTGTTTATTATGCCTCTCTCTCTCTCTCTGTATCTCTGTACCTGTGTGTCCCTGTATCTGTGTGTCTCTGTGTTCCTATATGTCTCTGTATTTCTAAGTTGCCCCTTAGTGTCCAATGATGTGAAGGTTGGGAGGATTGGCCATGTTAACTTGCCCCAGACATGGAGAGACAGGGACACAGGGGAGCCCGAAACGCTACAGAAACAGGAGAAAGGTTTGAAAATGGAGGAGTGTTTCTTATCCATCTATAAAAATCATCCACTCTGACAATCTCTCCTGCATACGAATCCCTCTCTCTCACACACACACAAACACTTCTCACACTCACACAATCTCTCTCTCCCACTCGCAATCTCTCCCTCACACACACTCTCTCCCTCACATGCAATCTCTCCCTGACATGCCACCTCTCCCTCATACACATTTTCTCTCTCTCTCTCTCTCTCACACATACACACACACACACTCTTACACACTCACACACACACACTCTTTCTCTCACACACACACACACAAACACTCTTGCTCACACTCACACACACTCTCTCTCTCTCACACACACACACACACTCTCTCTCTCTCGCACGCACACACTCTCTCTCTCTCGCACACACACACACACACTCTCTCTCGCGCACACACACACACACTCTCTCTCTCGCATGCACACACACACTCTCGCACACACACACTCTCTCTCTCACACACACACACATACACACACACTCTCTCTCTCGCACACACAGACACCCTCTCTCGCACACACAAACTCCCTCTTTCTCGCACGCACACACACACTCACTCTCTCGCTTGCACACACACACACACACTTTCTCTCTCTCGCACACACACAGACACACTCTCTCTCTCTCTCGCACACACACAGACACACTCTCTCACTCGCACACACACACACACACTCTCACACACTCACTCTTGCGCACATTCTCTCTCACACACTCTATCTCACATACGCACATACACATTCACTCACACACACTCACACACATTCAGTCACACACACATGCAGTCCCTTACACACTCTCTCTCTCACACACCACACACTCTTTCTCACATACACATGCTGTCTTCTACAGACTCATTCTCCACACACATTCTCTCTCACACACTCTCTCTCACGTACTTTCTCTCTGTCTCTTACATACACACTCTCTTTCTCATTTCTCTCTCTCACACACATACACACACGCTCTCTTTCTCTCTTTTTCACACTCTCTTTCTCTTTCTCTCTCTCTCACACACACACACACACACACATTCTCTCTCTCTCTCTCTCTCACACACACAAACACACTTTCTCTCTCACACACACACACTCAGAAACACACTATCTCTCCTTCACACATGCAATCTCTCCCTTACACAGACTATCTTTCCCTCATACGCAATCTCTCTCTCACTCTCCCTCACACACACACACACTCTCCCTCACACACACACACACTCTCTCTCACTCGCACAGACACTCTCTCTCTCTCTCTCTCACATGCACACACACACACTCTCTCTCTCTCACACACACACACAAACACACACACACACTCTTTCTCTCTCGCACACACACACACACACTCTCTCTCTCTCACGCGCACACACACACACTCTCTCACTCTCTCTCTCGCTGTCTCTCTCTCTCACACACACACACACACACACTTTCTCTCGCACACACACACTTAGAAACACACTATCTCTCCTTCACACACGCAATCTCTCCCTTACACACTCTATCTTTCCCTCATATGCAACCTCTCTCTAACTCTACCTCACATACACACACACACTCTCCCTCACACACACACACTCTCCTTCACACACACTCACACTCTCCCTCACACACACTCAGACTCTCCCTCACACACACACTCACACTCTCCCTCACACACATACACACACTCTCCCTCATGCACAATATCTCTCCCTCACACACAATCCTTTCCCCATGTGCAATCCCTTCCTCACGCACAAGTTTAGTGTGAGTGCGGAATGGAATTGAAGGAAATCAATATTAGTAAGAAAATGGGGGAATGAATGGGGTTAAAGGCTGACAAATCCCCAGGCCCTGAAAATTTCCCTTCTTATCAGGTTCTGGCCTTCAGGGATTCTGGGGAAAAGGCAGAAGAATGGGGATGAGATAAATATCAGCCATGATTGAATGGGGCAGCAGAATCGATGGGCCGAGTGTCCAGTTCTGCTCTGATGTCTTATGGTCTTGTAGGAATAACTAGAAGCAGAGGACATAATATCAGTGTCTCTCTCTGTACCTGTATCTGTATCTCTCTCTCTCTGTCTGTATCTGTGTGTGTCTCTCTCCCTCTCTTTATGTGTATCTGTGTGTGTTTGTATGTATGTGTGTGTCTCTCTCTCTTAGTATCTGTTTCTGTATCTCCTTCTCTGCAGCTGTCAGTCTCTCTCTCTCTCTATCTATCTGTTTTTCTCTCTCTGTATCGATGTTTCTCTCCCTCTCCCTCTGTGCCTGTGTGTCCTTGCATCTGTGTGTCCCTGTATCTGTGTGTCTCTGTATCTGTCTGTCTCTGTATCTGTGTCCCTGTATCTGTGTATCCCTGAATTTGTGTGTCTCTGTATCTGTATCTTTGTATCCCTGCATCTGTGTGTCTCGGTATCTGTGTGTCTTTGTATCTGTGTGTCTCTGTACCCGTGAGTCTCTGTATCTGGGTGTCTCTATAACTGTGTGTCTCTGTAACTGTGTGTCTCTGTATCTGTGTGTCTCTGTATCAGTGTGTGTATGTACCTGTGTCCCTGGATCTGTGTATCCCTGATTTTGTGTGTCTTTGTATCTGAACCTCTGTATCTGTGTCTCTGCATCTGTGTATCACTGCATCTGTGTGTCTCTGTATCTGTGTGTCTCTGTATCTGTGTGTCTCTATATCTGTGTGCCCCTGTATCTGTGTGTCCCTGTATCTGTGTGTCCCTGAATCTGTGTGTCTCTTTATCTGTGTGTCCCTGTATCAGTTTATCTCTATATCTGTGTGTCTCTGTATCTATCTATCTCTGTATCTGTGTGTCCCCGTAATTTTGTGTCCCTGTATGTGTGTGTCCCTGCATCAGTTTATCTCTGCATCTGTGCGTCTCTGTATCTGTCTATCTCTGTATCTGTGTGTCCCTGTAATTTTGTGTCCCTGTATCTGTGTGTCCCTGTATCTATGTGTCCCTGTATCTGTGTGTCTCTGTATCTGTGTATCCCTGTATCTGTGTGTCCCTGTGTCTGTGTGTCTCTGTATCTGTGAGTCCCTGTATTTGTGTGTCTCTGTATCTGTGTATCCCTGTTTCTGTGTGTCCCTGTGTCTGTGTGTCTCTGTATCTGTGTGCCCCTGTATCTGTGAGTCCCTGTATCTGTGTTTCCCTGTATCTGTGTGTCCCTGTGTCTGTGAGTCCCTGTATCTGTGTGTCTCTGTATCTGTGTATCCCTGTTTCTGTGTGTCCCTGTGTCTGTGTGTCTCTGTATCTGTGAGTCCCTGTATCTGTGTGTCTCTGTATCTGTGTATCCCTGTTTCTGTGTGTCCCTGTGTCCGTGTGTCTCTGTATCTGTGTGTCCCTGTATCTGTGTTTCCCTGTGTCTGTGTGTCTCTGTATCTGTGTGCCCTGTGAGTCCCTGTATCTGTGTTTCCCTGTATCTGTGTGTCCCTGTGTCTGTGAGTCCCTGTATCTGTGTGTCTCTGTATCTGTGTATCCCTGTTTCTGTGTGTCCCTGTGTCCGTGTGTCTCTGTATCTGTGAGTCCCTGTATCTGTGTTTCCCTGTGTCTCTGTGTCTCGGTATCTCTGAGTCCCTGTATCCGTGTGTCTCTGTATCTGTGTGTCTCGGCCTATGTCTCCCCCTCTTTCTCTGTGTCTCTGACTCTATCTCTGTGCCATTTTGTGTTCCTATATGTCTCTGTACCTGTGTGTCTTTGGGGAGAGGCAAATCCCCAGGCCCTGAGAATTTCCCTTCTTATCAGGTTCTGGCCTTCAGGGGTTCTGGGGAAAAGGCAGAAGAATGGGGATGAGAAAAATATCAGCCATGATTGAATGAGGCAGCAGACTCGATGGGCCGAGTGTCCAGTTCTGCTCTGATGTCTTGCGGTCTTGTAGGAATAACTAGAAGCAGAGGACATAATATCAGTGTCTCTCTCTCTCTCTCTGTATCTGTATCTCTCTCTGTCTGTATCTGTGTGTGTGTCTCTCTCTCTGTGTGCCTGTATCTCTCTCTCAGTCTGTATCTGTGTGTCTCTCTGTCTTTCTCTGTATGTGTATCTGTGTGTGTTTGTATGTATGTGTGTGTGTCTCTCTCTTAGTATCTGTTTCTATCTCTCTTTCTCTGTATTTGTATCTATGTGTGTCTCTCTCCCTCTCTGTAGGTGTATCTGTGTGTGTTTGTGTGTTTGTGTGTATGCATGTGTGTGTGTGTGTCTCTCTCTCTCTGTATCTGTCTGTCTGTCTGTCTCTCTTTGTGTATCTCTGCGTTCCTCTCTGTGTCTGTGTGTGTGTGTGTGTCTCTCTCTCTCTTTATCTGTGTGTATGTGTGTGTGTGTCTTTCTCTCTCTCTCGCTCTCTCTCTGTTCTCCATGTCTCTCTCTCTCTCTCTGTCTCTCTCTCTCGCTGTCTGTATGTCTCTCTTTTTCTCTATGTGTCTCTGCCTCTCTCTCTCTCTCTGTCTCTCTGTCATCTCTCTCTGTCTCTCTCTCTCTCTCTCCCTATCTGTCTCTCTCTCTCTCTCTCCATTTCTGTCTGTCTGTCTCTCTTTGTCACTCTCTCTCTCAGTCACTCTGTTCCCCGTGTCTCTCTCTCTCTGTCTCTGTCTGTTTATCTGTCTCTCTCTGTCTCTCCCTGAGTTCTCCCTCTCTCTCTCTCTATCTCTTTGTTTTCTGGCTATGTTTCTCTCCATCTTTTATCTCTCTCTGTCTTTCTCTCTCTGTCTTTCTCTCTCTCTCTCTCTTTCCGTGTGTGTGTGTCTGTGTGTGTGTGTGTGTGTATGTGTGTGTGTGTTTGTCTCTCTGTCTCCCTCCCTCTCTCTCTATCTCTCACTCTCTCTGTATCTCTCTGTCTTTCTCTCTCTCTCTCTCTTTCCGTGTGTGTGTTTTTGTGTGTGTTTGTGTGTGTGTGTGCGCATGTTTGTGGGTGTCTCTCTCTGTCTGTCTCTCTGTCTCCCTCCCTCTCTCTCTCTATCTCTCACTCTCTCTGTATCTCTCTGTCTCTCTCTCTCTGTCTGTGTGTGCATCTCTCACTTTGTTTCTCTCTCTGACTCTGTGTTTCTCACTCTTTTTGTCTTTCTATCTTTCTCTCTATCTCTCTCTCTTCGTCCGTGTGTGTGTGTGTGTGTGTCTGTGTCTGTGTGTCTTTCTGTCTCCCTGCCTCTCTCTCTTTCTGTATCTCTGCCTGTCTGTCTCTCTCTGCCTTTCTGTCTCTCCATGTCTCTGTCTCCCTCTCTCTCACTGTATTTGTCTCGGTGTGTGTGTCTCTCTCTATTTCTGTCTGAGTGTGTGTCTCTCTCTCTGTCTCTGTTTCTATCTCTCTTTCTCTATAGCTGTCAGTCTCTCTCTCTCTCTATTTATCTGTTTTTCTCTCTCTGTATCGATGTTTCTCTTTCTCTCCCTCTGTATCTGTGTGTCCTTGTATCTGAGTATCTCAGTATCTGTGTGTCTCTGTATCTGTGTATCTCTGTACTTGTGTGTCCCTGTGTCTGTGTATCCCTGTCTCTATGTGTCCCTGTATCTGTGTCTCTGTATCTGTGTATCCCTGTATCTGTGTGTCCTTCTATCTGAGTATCTCAGTATTTGTGTGTCTCTGTATCTGTGTGTCTCTGTACTTGTGTGTCCCTGTGTCTGTGTATCCCTGTCTCTATGTGTCCCTGTATCTGTGTGTCCCTGTATCTGAGTATCTCTGTATCTGTCTATTTCTGTATCTGTGTCTCTTTCTGTGTATCTCTGTATCTGTATGTCCCTGTATCTGTATGTCCCTGAATCTGTGTGTCTCTGTATCTGTGTGTCCCTATATCAGTTTGTCTCTCTATCTGTGTGTGCCTGTGCCTATCTCTGTATCTGTGTGTCTTTGTATATCTGTCTCTCCTATCTCTCTCTATCTCCCTATCTGTCTCTCTCTCTCTCTCCATTTCTGTCTGTCTGTCTCTCTTTGTCACTCTCTCTCTCAGTCTCTCTGTTCCCCGTGTCTCTCTCTCTGTCTCTTTCTGTCTGTCTGTCTGTCTCTCTCTGTCTCTTCCTGAGTTCTCCCTCTCTCTCTGTCTCTTTGTTTTCTGGCTATGTTTCTCTCCATCTTTTATCTCTCTCTGTCTTTCTCTCTCTGTCTTTTTCTCCCTCTGTCTCTCTCTTTCCGTGTGTGTGTTTTTGTGTGTGTTTGTGTGTGTGTGTGTGCACATGTTTGTGTGTGTCTCTCTCTGTCTGTCTCTCTGTCTCCCTTCCTCTCTCTCTCTATCTCTCACTCTCTCTGTCTCTCTCTCTCTCTCTCTCTCTGTGCATCTCTCACTTTGTTTCTCTCTCTGACTCTGTGTTTCTCACTCTTTCTGTCTTTCTATCTTTCTCTCTATCTCTCTCCCTTCGTCCGTGTGTGTGTGTGTGTGTGTGTCTCTCTCTCTTTCGCTCTGTGTCTCTGTCTCTGACTCTGTGTGTGTGTGTGTGTTTATGATTACGTTTGTATGTATGTCTCTGTGTGTGTGTCTCTCTCTCTCTCTCTCCGTCTTTGTGAATGTCTCTCTCTGTCTCTCCATATGTGTTTCTCTTTGTCTTTGTGTGTGTGTGTGTGTGTGTGTGTGTGTGTGTGTGTCTTTCTGTCTCCCTGCCTCTCTCTCTGTATCTCTGCCTGTCTGTCTCTCTCTGCCTTTCTGTCTCTCTATGTCTCTGTCTCCTTCTCTCTCACTGTATTTGTCTCAGTGTGTGTGTCTCTCTCTATTTCTCTGAGTGTGTGTCTCTCTCTCTATCTCTCTGTGTATCTCTCTGTCTCTCTTTCTATCTCTCTTTCTCTATAGCTGTCAGTCTCTTTCTTTCTCTATTTATCTGTTTTTCTCTCTCTGTAATAATATTTCTCTTTCTCTCCCTCTGTATCTGTGTGTCTCTGTATCTGTGTATCTCTGTATCTGTGTGTCCTTCTATCTGAGTATCTCAGCATTTGTGTGTCTCTGTATCTGTGTGTCTCTGTACTTGTGTGTCCCTGTGTCTGTGTATCCCTGTCTCTATGTGTCCCTGTATCTGTGTGTCCCTGTATCTGAGTATCTCTGTATCTGTCTATTTCTGTATCTGTGTCTCTGTATCTGTGTCTGTGTTTCTGTGTGTCCCTGTATCTGTATGTCCCTGTATCTATGTGTCTCTGTATCTGTGTGTCTCCGTATCTGTGTATCCTTGTATCTGTTTGTCTCTGTATCTGTGTGTCCCTATATCAGTTTATCTCTCTATGTGTGTGTGCCTATAAGTGTCTATCTCTGTATCTGTGTCTTTGTACATGTGTGTCTCTGTATCTGTTTGCCCCTGTATCTGTCTATCTCTGTATCTGTGTGTCCCTGTATCTGTGTCTCTCTATCTGTATGTCTCTGTACCTGTGTGTCTCTGTACCTGTGTGTCCTTGTATCTGTGTGTCCTTGTATCTGTGTGTCTCTG
>JAGIQG010000066.1:135000-194197 GCA_024679065.1 Sphyrna mokarran | reverse complement strand
TCTGTTTTTCTCTATCTGTATCTATATCTCTGTCTCTCTCTATTGTGTTTCTTGTTCTGTTTCTCTGTATCTCTCTCTGTATGTGTGTCTCTCTCTCTAACGGTGTGTGCCTCTTTCTGTCTCTCTGTATCTGTGTGTGTGTGTCTCCCTCTCACTTCCTATCCCTCTGTGTCTCTCTCTGAGTTTTTCTCTCCCTCTCTCTCTCTCTTTCTCTCCGTATCTGTATGTCTCACTCTCTATCTGTATGTGTGTCCCTCTCTCTGTCTCTCTCACACCAAGTTTCTCTCTATGTCTCTCTCCCTGCGTTTCTCTGTCTGTCTATCTATCTCTATCTCTCTCTCTTTATGTGTGTGTCTCTCCATATGTCTCTGTCTCTCCATTTCTCTCTCTCTCTCTTTATCTCTCCCTCTCTCTCTCTCTGTGTCCCTCTCTCTATCTGTGTGTGTGTGTCTCCCTCTATCTGTGTTTCTCTATCTCTCTATCTGTCTGTGTGTTTGTCTCTCTGTCCGTCTCTCTGCATCTCTGTCTCTTTATCTGTATCTCTGTCTCTTTATCCATATCTCTGTCTCTCTCTCTCTATAAAATCTATCTATATATATATATATATATATCTAACTCTCTCTGTGTGTATGTGTGTGTGTCTCTCTCTCTCTCTATACTTGTGTGTCTCTGTACCTGTGTGTCTCTGTATCTTGTCTCTATACCTGTGTCTCTCTGTATATCTGTCCCTGTGTCTCTCTGTCCCTGTGTCTCTGTGTCTTGTCACTCTGTACCTTGACACTGTACCTGTGTCTCTCTATATCTGTGTATCTCTGTATCTGTGTGTCTCTATGTGTCTCTCTGTATTTCTAAGTTGCCCCTTAGTGTTCCAAGTTGCCCCAGAGATGGAGAGACAGGGACACAGGGGAGCCCAAAACGCTACAGAAACAGGAGAAAGGTTTGAAAATGGCGGAGTGTTTCTTATCCATCTATAAAAATCATCCACTCTGACAGCAGTTCCATTTCACACTCTCTGCTCAGTCCTGTGTTATGGGGTGTTTAGTGTGGGATCAGTGTTTGCTTTTCTCAAACCGCACTGATATTCTCAACAAGGGCAAGAGGTTTCAGTCTTTAAAAATGTAAAGATTACAAACCCAAAGCAGACAGAGGATGATGAGGCCTCACACCTTCAATGTAGTAATTCCCCCAATCTTTCCTTTTGAATACTCTCACACTCTCTCACACTCACTCTCTCTCACACACACTCACACGCTCTCTCTCTCACTCATTCTTTCTGTCACATACTCTCTCACACACACTTTCTCTCGCACACACGAAAACTCTCTCTCTCTCACACTCTCCCGCACACACACACACTCTCTCTCGCACACACTCTCTCTCTCGCACACACTCTCTCTCTCGCACACACTCTCTCTCTCTCACACTCTCTCTCACGCACAGAATCTCACACTCACGCACACACTCTCTCTCTCGCACACACTCTCTCTCTCGCACACACTCTCTCTCCTCACACGACTCTCTCTCTCTCTCGTGCAGAATCTCACACTCACGCACACGCTCTCTCTCTCGCACACGCTCTCTCTCTCGCACACGCTCTCTCTCTCATAGACACTCTCTCTCGCACAAACTCTCACTCTCGCACACACTCTCTCTCTCTCACACGCTCTCTCTCTCTCACACACACTCTCTCTCACACACTCTCTCACACACTCTCTCTCTCGCACACACTCTCTCTCTCGCACACACTCTCTCTCGCACACACTCTCTCTCTCGCACACACTCTCTCTCGCACACACTCTCTCTCTCGCACACACACTCTCTCTCGCACACACTCTCTCTCTCGCACACACTCTCTCTCTCGCACACACTCTCTCTCGCACACACTCTCTCTCTCGCACACACTCTCTCTCTCTCGCACGCCTCTCTCTCTCGCACACACTCTCTCTCACGCACAATCTCACACACTCTCTCTCTCGCACACATTCTCTCTCTCGCACACACTCTGACACGCACACATTCCGACACGCACACACACACTCTGACACGCACACACACTGATACACACACACTCTCACACACTCTGTCTCTCTCCCTCTCTGTCTGTGTGCATCTTCTCTCTCTCTCTCGCTCTCTCTCTCTCATAGAACATAGATCGTTACAGCACAGTACAGGCCCTTCGGCCCTCAATGTTGTGCCGAGCTACGTCCAATCCCAGGATCAAGGTCATTTATAAAGATGACCAACAGCAATGGCCCCCAAAACAGATCCCTGCGGTACGCCACTAGTAACTGAACTCCAGGTTGAATATTATCCATCAATCACCACCCTCTGTCTTCTATCAGCGAGCCAATTCCTGATCCAAACCGCTAAATCCCCCTCAATCCCATTTATCCGTATTTTCTACAGTATCTTACCATCGGGAGACTTATCAAACAATCTCTCTATATATCGGTCTCTCTCTCTCTCTCTCTCTGCATCTGTCTTTCCCTGTATTTCTGCCTGTCTCTCTCTGTCTCTGTCGCTCTCTGCCTGTCTGTCTCTCTCTCTCTCTATGTCTGTCTCGCTCTCTCTCTCTCTGTATATGTCTTTCTCTTTATTTCTCTGTATTTCTGTCTCTCTCTCTCTCACTCTATCTGTCTCTCTGTTTCTCTCTCTCTCTCTCTGTATTGTCTCCCTCTTTACGTCTCTCTCCCTGTGTATCTGCATCTCTCTCTCCCTATCTGTATGTGTGTGTGTGTGTCTCTCTCTCTGCATCTCTCTCTCGCTCTCTCTAACTCTCTCTCTCTGTGTATCTCTCTCTCTCTCTGTCTGTATCTCTGTCTCTTTATTTATCTCTGTATCTGTCTCTCTCTCACTCTCTCTATCTCTCTCTCTCTGTGTATCTCTCTCTCTCTGTCTGTATCTCTGTCTCTTTATTTATCTCTGCATCTGTCTCTCTCTCACTCTCTCTAACTCTCTCTCTCTGTGTATCTCTCTCTCTCTCTGTCTGTATCTCTGTCTCTTTATTTATCTCTGTATCTGTCTCTTTCTCTCTCTATTGTGTTCTCTCTCTCTATCTGTATCTCTCTCCCTGTATCTGTGTGTGTCTCTCTCTCTGTATCTGTATGTCTCACTCTGTATCTATGTGTGTATCTCTCTGTTTTTCTCTATCTGTATCTATATCTCTGTCCCTCTCTACTGTGTTTCTTGTTCTGTTTATCTGTATCTCTCTCTGTACCTGTCTCTCTCTCTCTCTCTCTTTCTCTCTCTCTCTAAAATGGTGTGTGTCTCTTTCTGTATCTCTGTCTGTCTCGCTGTATCTGTGTGTGTGTCTCCCTCTCACTTCCTATCCATCTGTCTCTCTCTCTTAGTTTTTCTCTCCCTCTCTGTCTCTCTCTCTCTCTGTATCGGTATGTCTCACTCTGTATCTATGTGTGTATCTCTCTCTCTTTCTGTCTCTATCTGTATCTATATCTCTGTCTCTCTCTATGGTGTTTCTTGTTCTGTTTATCTGTATCTCTCTCTGTAACTGTGTGTCTCTCTCTTTGTATCTGTGTGTATCTCTCTCTCTCTCTGTTTGTGCCTCTTTCTCTCCGTCTGTCTGTCTCACTCTTTCTCTCTCTCTCTCTCTCCCTCTATCAAAGTGTGTCTCTCTCTATCTGTGTCTGTGTCTGTGTGTGTGTGTGTGTCTCTATCTGCGTCTCTCTAACGGCGTGTATCTCTTTCTGTATCTGTGTGTGTGTGTGTCTCCCTCTCTCTTCCTATCCATTTCTGTCTCTCTGAGTTTTGCTCTCTATCTCTCTGTCTCTCTCTCTCTCTCTGTTTGTCTCTGGCTCTCTCTGTATCTGTCTGTCTCTCTCTCTCTCTATCCGTCTCTCTCTCTCTCTCTCGCTGCATCTCTCTCACTCTCTGTCTCTCCCTCTGTTGCTATGTGTCTCTGTGTCTGCCTCACTCTCTCTGTATATGTGTGTGCATCTCTCTCGCTCACTCTCTGTATCTGTGTGTCTCTGTACCTGTGTCTCTCTGTATCTCTGTACCTGTGTCTCTCTGTACCTGTGTGTCTCTGTATCTGTGTCTCTGTATCTGTGTCTCTGTACCTGTTTCTCTCTATATCTGTGTATCTCTGTACCTGTGTGTCTCTGTATCTCTGTACCTGTGTGTCTCTATGTGTCTCTCTGTATCTCTAAGTTGCCCCTTAGTGTTCCAAGTTGCCCCAGAGATGGAGAGACAGGGACACAGGGGAGACCGAAACGCTACAGAAACAGGAGAAAGGTTTGAAAATGGAGGAGTGTTTCTTATCCATCTATAAAAATCATCCACTCTGACAGCAGTTCCATTTCACACTCTCTGCTCAGTCCTGTGTTGGGGGGTGTTTAGTGTGGGATCAGTGTTTGCTTTTCTCAAACCGCACTGATATTCTCAACAAGGGCAAGAAGTTTCAGTCTTTAAAAATGTAAAGATTACAAACCCAAAGCAGACAGAGAATGATGAGGCCTCACACCTTCAATGTAGTAATTCCCCCAATCTTTCCTTTTGAATATTGCTTCCCTCCTCTGTTTGAAGTATTGGAGACGTAGAAATTACTGAAACAATTCAATCTCTCGGGACAATCTCTGTAAACAGCTTCTGGAAATAAATTGACACTTTAATCACCCAAAACGCTGAATATTCATTCAAACATTTCCCTCCGCATATCCTTGTAAATGTAAAGATAACTCCCATTTCCCCAAAGCAGGAAGATATGGAATGGAATCATCTGAACCTCTCTATCAAAGATAGAAAGTTTGTTTTCTATCAATTTTATTTATTAGTGTCACAACTAGGTTCACATTAACACTGGAATGAAATTACTGGGAAAATTCCCCAGTCGACACACTGTGGGACCTGTTTGGGTTACACTGAGGGAGAATTTAGCGCGGCCAATGCTCTTAATCAACACATCTTCCGGACTGTGGGAGCAGCCGGGGGAAACCCACACAGACACGGGGAGACCATACAGAGTCCGCACTGACAGTGACCCAAGCTGGGAATCAAACCCGGGTCCGTGACGCTGTGTAGCAGTAGTTAGTGCAAACCACTGTGTCACCGTGCCAGCATCTATACATACAGACACATAGATATATGGAGACACACACACACACAGATCTGCTGCGATTATATACAGAGGTAGATATTCTTAGATACTCAGAAATATATAGAAAGACACACAGACAGACACCCACACACACACAGGGAGAGAAAGAGAGAGAGAAACACTGTAAGACAGATAGATACACAGAAAGAATTACACACACACACACACACACACACACACACACACACACACACACACACACACACACACACACACACACACACACACACACACACACACACACACACACACACACACACACACACACACACACAGACAGACACACACAGACACACACACACACACAGACACACACACACACAGACAGACACACACAGACACACACACAGACACACACACACACACACAGACAGACAGACACACACACACACACACACACACACACAGACACACACACACACATACAGACACACACACACACACACACACACACACACACACACACACACACACACACACACACACACACACACACACACACACACACACACACACACACACACACACACACAGACACACACACACACACACACACACACACACACACACACACACACACAGAAACACACACTTGACTTGTCCAAGCTGCCCCTTTTATTAAAACTCCTAAGCTAATCCCATTTGCCCACATTTGACCCATATCCCTCTGTACCCATCTTCCCCATGGAACTGTGGAAATATTTTTTAGAAGACAAGATTGTCTCCCTCTTTCTCTCTGCCACTCTCTCTCTCTGCCACTCTCTCTCTCTGCCACCTTCTCTCTCTGCCACTCACTCTCTCTCCCACTCTCTGTCTCACACACCCTCTCTCACACACACTCTGTCTCTCTCACACTCTCTCTTTCACACTCTCTCTCACCCACACTCTCTCTCTCACACTCTCTCTCTCTCATCCACACTCTCTCTCTCTCACACATACTCTCCCTCTCACACACGCTCTCTCTCTCACACACACTCTCTCTCACACACACTCTCTCACACACACTCTCTCACACTCTCTCTCACACTCTCTCTCTCACACACACTCCCTCTCTCTCACACACTCTCTCACACACACACTGTCTCACACTCTCTCTCGCACACTCTCTCACATTGTCTATCACACACGTTCTCTCTCACACTATCACACACACTCTCTCTCTCACACTCTCCCTCTCACACACTCTCTCTCACACACACTCTCTCTCTCACACACACTCTCTCTCTCACACACACACTCTCTCTTACACACACACTCTCTCTCTCACACACACTCTCTCTCTCACACACTCTCTCTCACACACACACTGTCTCACACTCTGCCTTGCACACTCTCTCACACTGTCTATCACACACACTCTCTCTCACACACTCTCTCTCTCCCACTCTCTCTCTCCCACTGTCTCTCTCACACATTCTCTCTCACACACACTCTCTCTCTCACACACACTCTCTCTCTCACATACACTCTCTCTCACACACAGTCTCGCTCACGCACAGTCTCTCTCACACACACTCTCACACACACACTCTCTCACCCACACTCTGTCCCACACACACTCCCTCTCACACACACTCTCTGCAACACACACACACTCTCTCACACACACTCTGTCTCACGCACACTCTGTCCAACACACACACACTCTCTCACACACACTCTGTCTCACACACACTCTCTCTCTCGCTCTCTCACTCATAGAACATAGGGAGGGAGAGGGTGAGTCATAAAGTCATAGAGGTTTACACACACTCTGTCTGTCACACACACTCAGACACACTCACGTGCGCTCTCTATCACACGCACCCTCTCCCATGCGCACACATTTTCTCTCACACACTCACTCTGACACACACATACACTCTCTCTCACACGTTACCACTTACACACGCACTCTCGCACACTCTCTCTCATACACACACTCCATCTCTCACACAGACACAAACACACACTCTCTCTGTCACATTCTCTTTCTCAAACTCTCTCTCACACTCTCTCTCTCACACACTCTCTCTCTCACACACTCTCACACACTCTCTCTCTCACACACTCTCTCTCACACACACTCTCTCTCTCACACTCTCTCACACACTCCCTCACGCACACACTCTCTCTCTCACACACTCTCTCACACACTCTCTCTCTCACACACAATCTCTCACACATACACTGTCTCTCTCACACACATACTCTCTCACACACACTCTCTCACACACACTCTCTCAGACACACTCTCTCTCACACACACTCCCTCTCAGACACACTGTCTCTCACACACACTGTCTCTCTCACACACTCTGTCTCTCTCACACACTCTGTCTCTCTCACACCTATTGATCGCACGCTCACACTCTCTCATACCCTGTCTCTCTCTCACCCTCTCTCACTTGCACACAAACACACACTCTATCTTTTGCACACAAGCACAAAGACACACACATTCTCTCTTTCTCTCACACACACACTCTCTGACACTCTCTCTCACTCTCTCTCTCTCTCACACACTCTCTCTCTTTCACACACTCTTTCTCTCTCTAACACTCTCTCTCACACTCTCTCTCACACACACACTCTCCCTCACACTCTGATACACACTCTCTCGCACACACACTCTGCCTCGCACACACACACTCAGACACACTCACATACACAGTCTCTGTCACACACCCTCTCTCTCACGCGCGCTCTCTATCGCGCGCACCCTCTCCATCGCGCGCACCCTCTCCCATGCGCACACATTTTCTCTCACACACTCACTCTGACACACACATATACACTCTCTCTCACACACATTACCACTTACACACGCACTCACACACAGTCTCTCACACACTCACTCCATCTCTCACACAGACACAAACACACACACTCTCTCTGTCACATTCTCTTTCTCAAACTCTCTCACACACACTCTCTCTCACACACTCTCCCTCTCACACACTCTCTCTGTCACATTCTCTTTCTCAAACTCTCTCTCTCACATTCTCTCTCTCACACACACTTTCTCACACACTCTCCCTCTCACACACTCTCTCTCACACACACTATCTCTCACACACACTATCTCTCACACACACTCTCTCGCACACACTCTCTCGCACACACTCTCTTGCACACACTCTCTCTCGCACACACTCTCTCACTCACACACTCTCTCTAGTACACTCTCTCTCTCGCACACACTCTCTCGCACACACTCTCTCTCGCACACACTCTCTCTCACACACTCTCTCTCACACACTCTCTCTCACACACTCTCTCTCATACACACTCTCTCTCTCAAACACTCTCTCTCACACACACTCTCTCACACACTCTCGCACACACTGTCTCTCACACACTGTAACCTGTACACTGGAAACACACGCAGACACAGGGAGAATGTGCAAACTCCACACAGACAGCAACCCTAGGCCGGAATCGGGAGGGGGATAGAATATAAAAGCAATGAGATCTCTTTGCTGCAATTGTACAAGGTGAGGCCACTCACCTTGGCTTTTTTGGACAGTGATAGCCTTTTTCCTAGGATGGAAAAAGCTAGCACGAGGGGACACAACTTTAAATTAAGGGGTATGAGTTATAGGACGGATATCAGAGGTAGGTTCTTTACTCAAAGAGTGATTAGGAGTGGAATGCCTGCCTGCAGCTGTTGTAGATGCGCAAGTTTGGTGCGTTAAGAGGTTATTGATATGGAGGAAGGAATTTGTTAGAGGGGCATGCTTTTTATTTGGTCGGCACAACACGAAGGCGAAGGGCCTGTTCGTGCGTATGTTCTACACAACTGGAGTACTGTTTGCAGTTTCAGTCCCCTTATTTGTGAAAGGATATATTGACCTTGGAGGGAGAACAGAGAAGGTTCACCAGGCTGATCCCGGAGATGAGGGGGTTAGTTTATGAAGGGAGATTGAATAGACTGGGCCTGTACTCATTGGAGTTTAGAAGCTGAGGGGGGATCTTATAGAGACTTACAAGATAATGAAGGGGCTGGATAGGGGAGAGGGAGAGAGATTCTTCCCACCTAGAAGGGAAACCAGAACTAGAGGCACAGTCTCAAAATAAGGAGGGAGGGCAGTTTGGAACAGAGTTGAGGAGGAACTTCTTTTCACTCAAAAGATGTCCAATCTCTGGAATTCTCTGCCCATTGAAGTGGTGGAGGCTCCCTCGCTGAACATATTGAACTCACGGATTAGATTTCTAATAGACAAGTGAATGAAGGGTTCTGGGGAGAAAGCGGGAAAGTGGAACTGATCCACTTCAGATCAGCCATGATCTTATTGAACGGCGAGGCAGGCTCGAGGGGCTGGATGGCCGACTCCTGCTCCTATTTCTTATGGAATTGAAGCCGGCTCCCTGGTGCCGTGAGGCAGCAATGCTAACCATCGTGCCACCGTGCTGTCCTATCCCGTGTATCGCGATGCAGTGAAAGGTTTTGTTTCTGATACAAGGCCCAGATTGTAATAACTGAGAGAGGTTTAGAGCAGAGATTACTGATACAAGGCCCAGATTGTAATAAGTGAGAGAGGTTTAGGGCAGAGATTACTGATACAAGGCCCAGATTGTAATAACTGAGAGAGGTTAGGCAGAGATTACTGATACAAGGCCCAGATTGTAATAACTGAGAGAGGTTTAGAGCAGAGATTACTGATACAAGGCCCAGATTGTAATAACTGAGAGAGGTTTAGGGAAGAGATTACTGATACAAGGCCAGATTGTAATAACTGAGAGAGGTTTAGGGAAGAGATTACTGACACAAGGCCCAGATTGTAATAACTGAGAGAGGTTTAGAGCAGAGATTACTGATACAAGGCCCAGATTGTAATAACTGAGAGAGGTTTAGGGCAGAGATTACTGATACAAGGCCCAGATTGTAATAACTGAGAGAGGTTTAGAGCAGAGATTACTGATACAAGGCCCAGGTTGTAATAACTGAGAGAGGTTTAGGGAAGAGATTACTGATACAAGGCCCAGATTGTAATAGCTGAGAGAGGTTTAGGGATGAGATTACTGACACAAGGCCCAGATTGTAGTAACTGAGAGAGGTTTAGGGAAGAGATTACTGATACAAGGCCCAGATTGTAATAGCTGAGAGAGGTTGAGAGCAGAGATTACTGATACAAGGCCCAGATTGTAATGACTGAGAGAGGTTTAGAGCAGAGATTACTGATACAAGGCCCAGATTGTAATAACTGAGAGAGGTTTAGGGCAGGGATTACTGATACAAGGCCCAGATTGTAATAACTGAGAGAGGTTTAGGGCAGAGATTACTGATACAAGGCCCAGATTGTAATAACTGAGAGAAGTTTAGGGAAGAGATTACTGATACAAGGGCTAGATTGTAATAACTTGGAGAGGTTTCGGGCAGGGATTACTGATACAAGGCCTGGATTGTAATAACTGAGAGAGGTAGAGGGAAGACATTACTGATACAAGGGCCAGATTGTAATAACTGAGAGAGGTTTAGGGAAGAGATTACTGACAGAAGGCCCTGATTGTAATCACTGAGAGAGGTTTAGGGCAGAGATTACTGATACAAGGCCCAGATTGTAATAACTGAGAGAGGTTTATGGCAGAGATTATTGATACAGGGGCCAAGATTTTAATAACTGAGAGAGGTTTAGAGCAGAGATTACTGGTGCAAGGCCCAGATTGTAATAACAGAGAGAGGTTTAGAGCAGAGATTACTGATACAAAGCCCAGGTTGTAATAACTGAGAGAGGTTTAGGGAAGAGATTACTGATACAAGGCCGAGATTGTAATAGCTGAGAGAGGTTTAGGGAAGAGATTACTGACACAAGGCCCAGCTTGTAATAACTGAGAGAGGTTTAGGGAAGAGATTACTGATACAAGGCCCAGATTGTAATAGCTGAGAGAGGTTTAGAGCAGAGATTACTGATACAAGGCCCAGATTGTAATAACTGAGAGAGGTTTAGAGCAGAGATTACTGATACAAGGCCCAGATTGTAATAACTGAGAGAGGTTCAGAGCAGAGATTACTGATACAAGGCGCAGATTGTAATAACTGAGAGAGGTTTAGGGCAGGGATTACTGATACAAGGGCTAGATTGTAATAACTGGGAGAGGTTTAGGGCAGGGATTACTGATACAAGGCCTGGATTGTAATAACTGAGAGAGGTTGAAGGAAGAGATTACTGATACAAGGGCCAGATTGTAATAACTGAGAGAGGTTTAGGGAAGAGATTACTGACAGAAGGCCCAGATTGTAATCACTGAGAGAGGTTTAGGGCAGAGATTACTGATACAAGGCCCAGATTGTAATAACTGAGAGAGGTTTAGGGCAGAGATTATTGATACAGGGGCCAAGATTGTAATAACTGAGAGAGGTTCAGAGCAGAGATTACTGGTGCAAGGCCCAGATTGTAATAACTGAGAGAGGTTTATGGCAGAGATTACTGATACAAGGCCCAGATTGTAATAACTGAGAGAGGTTTAGGGAAGAGATTACTGATAGAAGGCCCAGATTGTAATAACTGAGAGATGTTTAGGCCAGAGATTACTGATACAAGGCCCAGATTGTAAGCACTGAGAGAGGTTTAGGGCAGAGATTACTGATACAAGGCCCAGATTGTAATCACTGAGAGAGGTTGAGGGAAGAGATTACTGATACAAGGGCCAGATTGTAATAACTGAGACAGGTTTAGGGCAGAGATTACTGGTACAAGGCCCAGATTGTAATAACTGAGAGAGGTTTAGAGCAGAGATTCCTGATACAAGGCCCAGATTATAATAACTGGGAGAGGTTTAGAGCAGAGATTACTGATACAAGGCCCAGATTGTAATAACTGAGAGAGGTTTAGAGCAGAGATTCCTGATACAAGCCCCTGATTGTAATCACTGAGAGAGGTTTAGGGCACAGATTACTGATACAAGGCCCAGATTGTAAGCACTGAGAGAGGTTTAGAGCAGAGATTACTCAGAGATTAGTCGAGAAGTTTGTTAGGAAGGCATATGGAGTCTTGGCTTTTATTGGTAGAGGGATTGAATTTCGGAGCCGCAACGTCATGTTGCAAGTGTACAAAACTCTAGTGCGGCCGCACTTGGAGTATTGTGTGCAGTTCTGGTCCCCACATTATAAGAAAGATGTGGAGGCATTGGAGAGGGTACAGAGGAGGTTTACCAGGATGTTGCCTGGTATGGAGGGCAGGTCTTATGAGGAGAGGCTGAGGGATTTGAGGTTGTTTTCGTTAGAAAGGAGGAGGCTAAGAGGGGACCTGATCGAAACATATAAGATGATTAGAGGTTTAGATAGGGTGGACAGTGATAGCCTTTTTCCTAGGATGGAGAAAGCTAGCACGAGGGGACACAGCTTTAAATTAAGGGGTGATAGTTATAGGACGGATATCAGAGGTAGGTTCTTTACCCAAAGGGTGGTTCGGGAGTGGAATGCCCTGCCTGCAGCAGTTGTAGATGCGCCAAGTTTGGTGGCGTTTAAGAGGTTAGTTGATAAGTATATGGAAGAGAAGGGAATGGTTTAGTTTGGAGGGGCATTGCTTTTTATATTGGTCGGCGCAACATCGAAGGCCGAAGGGCCTGTTCTGTGCTGTAATGTTCTATGTTCTATGTTCTACTGATACAAGGCCCAGATTGTAATCACTGAGAGAGGTTTAGAGCAGAGATTACTGATACAAGGCCCAGATTGGAATAACAGGGAGTGTATTAATTGTAGTTAATATTTTTCTTGTAGTTTAAATTTCATGTAAATATAAATAACTTTTCTTGTTCCTTATTCACAATTGTTCATTCCCCGTGATGTGAAGCTGTGTTTTTTACTCTTTCTGCTCTCTGTTACAGTTGTACAGATCCTGGGCAGCTCAGATCGAATGGATTCTGATCCCAGTGTGAAGCTCAAAGATCATATTCACAGTGTTAACTTTAAAATCAATTCTCCTATAAAATATTCTCTGGATTTTTAATAAACATTGAATGCAAAATTAATAAATTCTGACTTTGTCTAACTCCATCTCTCTTTCTCTATATCTCTGTTTGTATGATTTTGTGTGTGTCTCTCTATGTATATCTCTACATATCTGTGTGGCTCTGTCTCTGTATTTCTCTGTATCTGTGTCTCTTTGTCTGTACCTGTGTATCTTTCTGTGTCTCTGTATTTCTCTGTATCTGTGACTCTCTATCTCTGTGTATCTGCGTCTCTCTGTCTCAATCTCTCTGCCTCTCTGTGTCCTTGTATTTCTCTGTGTCCATATCTCTCTTGATCTCTATCTCTCTGTGTGTCTGTGAATCCCTGTGTCTCGGTCTCTCTGTGTTTCTCTCTGTGTGTCTCTGTGTCTCTGTCTATTTTTCTCTCTGTGTTTCTCTGTGTCTCTGTCTCTCTGTGTTTTTCTCTCTGTGTTTTTCTCTCTGTTTCTCTCTGTGTCTCTGTCTCGCTGTGTTTTTCTGTCTGTGTGTCTCTGTGTTCCTCTGTGTCTCTGTCTCTGTGTTTTTCTCTCTGTGTCTCTATGTTCCTCTGTGTCTCTGTCTCTGTGTTTTTCTCTCTGTGTGTCTCTGTCTCTCTGTGTTTTTCTCTCTGTGTTTCTCTGTGTCTCTGTCTCTCTGTGTTTTTCTCTCTGTGTCTCTGTGTGTCTCTGTGTCTCTCTCTCTCTGTGTTTTTCTCTCTGTGTGTCTGTGTTTCTCTGTGCCTCTGTTTCTCTGTGTTTTTCTCTCTGTGTGTCTCTGTGTCTCTCTGTGTTTCTCTGTCTCTCTGTGTTTTTCTCTCTGTGTCTCTGTGTGTCTCTATGTTACTCTGTCTCTCTGTGTTTCTCTCTCTGTGTCTCTGTGTTTCTCTCTGTGTTACTCTGTGTCCCTGTCTCTCTGTGTGTTTCTCTCTGTCTGTGTCTCTGTGTTTCTCTGTGTTTCTCTGTTTCTCTGTTTCTCTCTGTGTCTGTGTGTTTTGATGCTGAGGGCCTCGTATTTTCAGCTCTGAGCTGAATCCACAATCTCTGGAGGGATTCTCTCTGTGTCTCTGTCTCTCTGTGTTTTTCTCTCTGTGTCTCTCTGTGTTTTTCTCTCTGTGTGTCTCTGTGTCTCTCTCTGTCTCTGTCTCTCTGTGTTTTTCTCTCTCTCTGTGTCTGTGTGTTTTGATGCTGAGGGCCTCGTATTTTCAGCTCTGAGCTGAATCCACAATATCTGGAGGGAAGATCGTTTTATTGAAGGCATGAGGCTGATTCCCTCTCTGTCTAGTTTGGTTTTGTAAAGTTTACGTGTTTAAACATCTGTTCCCCTTGTTGGGAATCTCACTGACAAAAGCAAACACTGATCCCACACTAAACACCCCCCAACACAGGCCTGAGCAGAGAGTGTGAAATGGAACCGGTCTGAGTGTGGATAGTTTTTTTCAAAAAAAGGAGAGAAACACTCCTTCATTTTCAAATCTTTACCCTGCTTCTGTAGCGTCTCGAACTCCCCTGACACTCACTATCCATCTGAGTGAATCTCAGTGTCTAACTCTCACTCTCTGCATTGCTCCCTCTCCCTATCTCTCTGTTACTCTGCATCCCTCCATCTCTCTCTCTCCCTCTCTCTCTCTATCCCTCTCCCACCGTGTGGTTCATCATTAAGGGGTCGTATCACGGGGAATACAAACACTCTTTCTGTTTCTGTCTTGGCAGAATTAGCGACATTAGTGGATCTTTCCAGACTGGATTCACACAATACAGACAGAACGCTGCTGAGCTCAGCTCAGGTGGGACCGTAATGTTACAATAAGATCCAATCTGTAATCATGCGACTGTCTAAACGTCATCCGATTAATTTGATTTAATTTATTATTGTTACATGGAATAGAATCATAGAATCCCTACAATGCAGGAGGAGACCATTGATACCCCCCACCCCAACCCCCTGTCAATCTGGCACTGAACTTGTGTCTTAACTGAGAGAGAAGCAGAGAGACAGAGAAAGAATCAGAGGGTGAGAGACATCTCTTGCTCTGTCTTTCCCTCTCTCCCCGTCTCCCTCGCTCTCCTCCTCGTTCTCTCCCTCTCTCCTGCCGCTCTCCCTCCCCGTCTCCACCAGTCTCACAGTTGTCGTGTGCTAAGTGTTTCCCCACTGCTGGGAATTTGCAAAGGGGGAGAGACCCTGTGTAATACAATGAAGATAAATCTGCCCCCTTCACTCCTCACTCCCATTTCCTCAATCATTTGGATATGTGGAATGGTCACATCCAAGGGGGCCTTCACGACACACGACAGCGCAGAGTCGCTGAGCAGAGACTGATAGACAAGTTCCACACACATGAGGACGGTCTCAACAGGGATCTTGGCTTCATGTCACACTATCTGTAACCCCCGTGATTTGCCTGGGTTTATAAAACCTCACTAACTGTGCCGGTTAGAGACAATTCACACTCTTTAGTTTACCCCAGTTCAACGCTGGCATCTCTGTGAAAATATCACAGCAAGGTGATTATAATCATCTCCCCACTTGATTATGGGCAGTTCACCATCACCCCACCCCCCACAAACAACCCCCCCACCACACACACACAGACACACACACACAGACACACACACAGACACACAGACTGCAAACTGATGTTTAAAATGGAGCAGCAGACAGAAAATTGAGAGCTGGTTTTAAACTCTGAGAGAGAAACATTATAACTGGTGACAGGCTGTTATTGTACAGAAATGTGGAGGCTGTGGGCTCAGAGTTTCCACACCACCAGTTTAAAGTCCAAACAGGTTTATTTGGAGCAAAAGCCGTGAGTTTTGGGGAACAGCCCGTCCCTTCGTTCTGTGTTTCTGTGTGTCTCTGTATCTGTGTCTCTCTCCTTCTTTCTCTGTTTCTGCCTCTCTCTCTCTCTCTCTCTGTCGCTCTATGTTTCTGTCTGTCTCTGTATCAGTTTGTCTCTGTATCTGTGTCTCTAACCCTCTTTCTCTCTGTTAATGCCTCTCTCTGTCTCTCTATCGTTCTGTGTTTCTGTGTGTCTCTGTATCTGTGTCTCTCCCTCTTCCTCTGTGTTTCTGACTCTCTCTCTGTGTGCCATTTTGTGTTTCTGTGTGTCTCTGTATCTGTGTGTCTCTCTGTGTCTCTGTATCTGTGTGTCTCTCTGTGTCTCTGTATCTGTGTGTCTCTGTGTTCCTGTGTGTCTCTGTATCTGTGTGTTTCTCTGTGTCTCTGTATCTGTGTGTCTCTCTGTGTCTCTGTATCTGTGTGTCTCTGTGTTCCTGTGTGTCTCTGTACCTGTGTCTCTGTGCTTCTGTATGTCTCTGTATCTGTGTGTCTCTGTACCTGTGTGTCTCTGTGTTTCTGTGTGTCTCTGTATCTGTCTGTCTTTGTGTTCCTGTGTATATCTCTATCTGTGTGTCTCTGTGTATCTGTGTGTCTCTGTTTACTGTGTGTCTCTGTTTCTGTGTGTCTCGTGTAACTGTGTGTCTCTGTGTATCTGTGTGTCTCTGTATCTGTGTGTCTCTGTATCTGTCTGTCTTTGTGTTCCTGTGTATATCTCTATCTGTGTGTCTCTGTGTTTCTGTGTATCTCTCTATCTGTGAGTCTCTGTAACTGTGTGTCTCTGTGTAACTGTGTGTCTCTGTGTAACTGTGTGTCTCTGTGTAACTGTGTGTCTCTGTGTTTCTGTGTGTCTCTGTTTAACTGTGTGTCTCTGTGTAACTGTGTGTCTCTGTATCTATGTGTCTCTATGTTTCTGTGTGTCTGTATGTTTCTGTGTGTCTCTGCTTCTGTGTGTCTCTGTGTTTCTGTGTGTCTGTATGTTTCTGTGTGTCTCTGTATCTGTGTGTCTCTGTGTTTCTGTGTGTCTCTGTATCTGTGTGTCTCTGTATCTGTGTGTCTCTGTATTTCTGTGTGTCTGTATGTTTCTGTGTGTCTCTGTATCTGTGTGTCTCTGTGTTTCTGTGTGTCTCTGTATCTGTGTGTCTCTGTATCTGTGTGTCTCTGTATTTCTAAGTTGCCCCTTAGTGTTCCAAGTGTCTCAGAGATGGAGAGACAGGGACACAGGGGAGCCCGAAACGCTACAGAAACAGGAGAAAGGTTTGAAAATGGAGCCTTCTCTGCTGCGGTGAAAACTATCGAAGCCTATCCGGTCTGTCCTTATCGCTCAGAGCCTCCAGCCCAGGGAACGTCCTGTTGAAGCTCCCCCTCCAGTGCAGTCCCATCCTTCCCGATAGTGAGGTGAACAGAGCTGCACCCAGTGCTCCAGCTGTGGCCTCACGAACACTCTGTCCAACTCCAACCTGAACTCTTTGCTCTTATTCTCTGACTGATAAAGGCAAGTCTTTTATCTGCCTTCTTTAGCCCCTGATTCCCCTGCTCTGCTCCCTTCAGGGATATGGGAATCATTACCCCAGATCCGTATGTTCCTCGGAGCTTCCCAGTGTCCCACCACTCATTAAATCCTCCCTCACCTTGTTCCTTCTTCCAAACTGCATCAGCTCACACTTATCAGGGTTAAATACCATCTGCTCCTGCTCTGTCTATCTGACCAACCCAGTTATATCTTCCTGTAACCTCCCACCTTCTTCCCTATTAACCATCCGCCCAATCCTGGGATCATCTGGACCCCTTGCTTCTCATTGCCCCCACGTTCCCATCTGGAACATTTCTACAGAACAATAATAAACAGCCCAACACTGAGCCGTGTGGGACCCCACCACTGGACACAGGCCTCCAGTCTCTCAAACAGCTTTCTACCCCCCACCCTCTGTGTCCAAATACTCAACCCCTTTCCAATCCCTCTCGCCAACTCTCCCTCAATCCCGTGTGCTTCCTTGAGGGTAAATCTTTGGAATTCTATATCCCAGAGAGCTGTGGAAGCTCCATCATCATTCACAGACTGAGATACCAGAGGAAATACCTTCCCAGTGTTCAGATTACTGATACAAGGCCCAGATTCTAATGACTGAGAGACGTTTAGGGCAGAGATTACTGATACAAGGCCCAGATTATAATAATTGAGAGAGGTTTAGGGCAGAGATTACTGATACAAGGCCCAGATTGTAATAACTGAGAGAGGTTTAGGGCAGAGATTACTGATACAAGGCCCAGATTGTAATAACTGAGAGAGGTTTAGGGCAGAGATTACTGATACAAGGCCCAGATTGTAATAACTGAGAGAGGTTTAGGGCAGAGATTACTGATACAAGGCCCAGATTGTAATAACTGAGAGAGGTTTAGGGCAGAGATTACTGATACAAGGCCCAGATTGTAATAACTGAGAGAGGTTTAGGGCAGAGATTACTGATACAAGGCCCAGATTGTAATAACTGAGAGAGGTTTAGGGCAGAGATTACTGATACAAGGCCCAGATTGTAATAACTGAGAGAGGTTTAGGGCAGAGATTACTGATACAAGGCCCAGATTGTAATAACTGAGAGAGGTTTAGGGCAGAGATTACTGATACAAGGCCCAGATTGTAATAACTGAGAGAGGTTTAGGGCAGAGATTACTGATACAAGGCCCAGATTGTAATAACTGAGAGAGGTTTAGGGCAGAGATTACTGATACAAGGCCCAGATTGTAATAACTGAGAGAGGTTTAGGGCAGAGATTACTGATACAAGGCCCAGATTGTAATAACTGAGAGAGGTTTAGGGCAGAGATTACTGATACAAGGCCCAGATTGTAATAACTGAGAGAGGTTTAGGGCAGAGATTACTGATACAAGGCCCAGATTGTAATCACTGAGAGGTTTAGAGCAGAGATTACTGATACAAGGCCCAGATTGGAATAACAGGGAGTCTATTAATTGTAGTTAATATTTTTCTTGTAGTTTAAACTTCATGTAAATATAAATAACTTTTCTTGTTCCTTATTCACAATTGTTCATTCCCCGTGATGTTGAGCTGTGTGTTTTCTCTTTCTGGTCTCTGTTACAGTTGTACAGATCCTGGGCAGCTCAGATCGAATGGATTCTGATCCCAGTGTGAAGCTCAAAGATCATATTCACAGTGTTAAATTTAAAATCAATTCTCCTGCAAAATATTCTCTGGATTTTTAATAAACATTGAATGCAAAATTAATAAATTCTGACTTTGTCTAACTCCATCTCTCTTTCTCTATATCTCTGTAGTGATGATTTGTGGTGTCTCTCATAGAATATTCTCCCTGTGTGGCTCTGTCTCGTATTTGCAGATCTGTGCTCCTGTCGTCGTAACGTGCTATTTGTCTCTGTGTATTATCTGAGCTGTGACTCTCTCTTATCTCTGTGTGTATCGTCTCTTATTAGCTCGTATCGTTCTTTCTCCCTCTATTGTGTTTCTATCTACTATCTGCTCTCTCCCCTGTATCTGTGTGGCTCTCGTCTGTATCTGATGTCTCCCTCTGTATTGTTATGTGTGTATCCTCTGTTATTTCAATATACTGTATAATATCTCCGTCACTCTACGGTTTTCTTGTCTGGTTATCTGACCACTCTATCGGTACCTGATCTCTCCTCTCACACTCTATCTTCTGCATTCTCTTCAAAAGTGGTGTGTCTCTTCTGGATCTCTGCTGTTCCGCTGTATTGTGGTGTGTATCCCTCTCAACCTTTTGTTTTTTTTTCATCCATCGTCTCTCTCTCTAGTTTTTCTCTCCCTCTCTGTCTCTCTCTCTCTCTGTATCGGTAAGTCGCACTCGCATCTAGGGTGTATACTCTCTTCTCTGTCTCTATCGTATCTATATCTCTGTCTCCCTTATTTGTTCGTGTCTTGTTATCTGTATCTTCCTGTAACGTGTTGTCTCTCTCTTTGTATCGACAGTGAGCCCAGCACTGTCTCAGAGTAAGGGGGGGGTAGGGATATTTAGGAGTGAAATGAGGAGGAAATTCCTTCCCTCAGAGTCTCACGGTGAAGAAGAGGCCCTTCGGCCCATCGAGTCTGTACCACCAGTAACTCCCACTAAAGTTGTGTTGACCCAATTTTCCATCTCTTGCACCATATCTTTGAACGTTGAGATGTTTTGATGCTCATCCAAATGTTTTTGAAAGGTTTCCGGCCTCCCCTCCCTTTCCCAGACAGTGCGTTCCTGATCCTCACCACCCTCGGAGTGAATGTTTTTCACAACTCCCCTCTGTCTCACCCGCTCTTTGTCCGACTAAAACCCTGTCCCCTCGTGGCTGACCCCTCAACCGAGCGGAACGACTGCCTCCTCTTCACTCTGTCTGTCCATCCCCCCCTCATAACCTTCTCCACCTCGATCCTGTCCCCCCTCTGCCTTCTCTGAAAACAATCGAAGCCTATCCGGTCTGTCCTTATCGCTCAGAGCCTCCAGCCCAGGGAACGTCCTGTTGAAGCTCCCCCTCCAGTGCAGTCCCATCCTTCCCGATAGTGAGGTGAACAGAGCTGCACCCAGTGCTCCAGCTGTGGCCTCACTAACGCTCTGTCCAACTCCAACCTGAACTCTTTGCTCTTATTCTCTGACTGATAAAGGCAAGTCTTTTATCTGCCTTCTTTAGCCCCTGATTCCCCTGCTCTGCTCCCTTCAGGGATCTGGGAATCATTACCCCAGATCCGTATGTTCCTCGGAGCTTCCCAGTGTCCCACCACTCATTAAATCCTCCCTCACCTTGTTCCTTCTTCCAAACTGTATCAGCTCACACTTATCAGGGTTAAATACCCTCTGCCCCTGCTCTGCCTATCTGACCAACCCAGTTATATCTTCCTGTAACCTCCCACCTTCTTCCCTATTAACCATCCGCCCAATCCTGGGATCATCTGGACCCCTTGCTTCTCATTGCCCCCACGTTCCCATCTGGAACATTTCTATAGAACAATAATAAACAGCCCAGCACTGAGCCGTGTGGGACCCCACCACTGGACACAGGCCTCCAGTCTCTCAAACAGCTTTCTACCCCCCACCCTCTGTGTCCAAATACTCAACCCGTTTCCAATCCCTCTCGCCAACTCTCCCTCAATCCCGTGTGCTTCCGTGAGGGTAAATCTTTGGAATTCTCTATCCCAGAGGGCTGTGGAAGCTCCATCATCATTCACAGACTGAGATACCAGAGGAAATAACTTCCCAGTGTTCAGATTACTGATACAAGGCCCAGATTGTAATGACTGAGAGAGGTTTAGGGCAGAGATTACTGATACAAGGCCCAGATTGTAATAACTGAGAGAGGTTTAGGGCAGAGATTACTGATACAAGGCCCAGATTGTAATAACTGAGAGAGGTTTAGGGCAGAGATTACTGATACAAGGCCCAGATTGTAATAACTGAGAGAGGTTTAGGGCAGAGATTACTGATACAAGGCCCAGATTGTAATAACTGAGAGAGGTTTAGGGCAGAGATTACTGATACAAGGCCCAGATTGTAATAACTGAGAGAGGTTTAGGGCAGAGATTACTGATACAAGGCCCAGATTGTAATAACTGAGAGAGGTTTAGGGCAGAGATTACTGATACAAGGCCCAGATTGTAATAACTGAGAGAGGTTTAGGGCAGAGATTACTGATACAAGGCCCAGATTGTAATAACTGAGAGAGGTTTAGGGCAGAGATTACTGATACAAGGCCCAGATTGTAATAACTGAGAGAGGTTTAGGGCAGAGATTACTGATACAAGGCCCAGATTATAATAATTGAGAGAGGTTTAGGGCAGAGATTCCTGATACAAGGCACAGATTGTAATAACTGAGAGTGGTTTAGGGCAGAGATTACTGATACAAGGCCCAGATTGTAATAACTGAGAGAGGTTTGCAGAGATTCCTGATACAAGGCCCAGATTGTAATAACTGAGAGAGGTTTAGGGCAGAGATTACTGATACAAGGCCCAGATTGTAATAACTGAGAGAGGTTTAGGACAGAGATTACTGATACAAGGCCCAGATTGTAATAACTTGGAGAGGTTTAGGGCAGAGATTACTGATACAAGGCCCAGATTGTAATAACTGAGAGAGGTTTAGGACAGAGATTACTGATACAAGGCCCAGATTGTAATAATTGAGAGAGGTTTAGGACAGAGATTACTGATACAGGGCCCAGATTGTAATCACTGACAGGTTTAGAGCAGAGATTACTGATACAAGGCCCAGATTGGAATAACAGGTAGTCTATTAATTGTAGTTAATATTTTTCTTGTAGTTTAAAGTTCATAGAACATAGAACATTACAGCGCAGAACAGGCCCTTCGGCCTTCGATATTGCGCCGACCAATTAAGAAAAAGCAATGACCCTACAACCTAAACCATTCCCTTTTCGTCCATAAACTTATCCACTAACCTCTTAAACGCCACCAAACTTGGCGCATCTACAACTGCAGCAGGCAGGGCATTCCATACCCTTACCACCCTCTGGGTAAAGAACCTACCTCTGATATCCGTCCTATAACTACCACCCCTTAATTTAAAGCTATGTCCCCTCGTGCTAGCTTTCTCCATCCTAGGAAAAAGGCTATCACTGTCCACCCTATCTAAACCTCTAATCATCTTATATATTTCAATAAGGCGTATATATAATGTGTATATAATGTACTAACCATATATATATCCTATATATATAATGTAATGTATATATAATATATAATATACAGTATATATTCATGTATGTATAAATAACTTTTCTTGTTCCTTATTCACAATTGTTCATTCCCCGTGATGTTGAGCTGTGTGTTTTCTCTTTCTGGTCTCTGTTACAGTTGTACAGATCCTGGGCAGCTCAGATCGAATGGATTCTGATCCCAGTGTGAAGCTCAAAGATCATATTCACAGTGTTAACTTTAAAATCAATTCTCCTATAAAATATTCTCTGGATTTTTAATAAACATTGAATGCAAAATTAATAAATTCTGACTTTGTGTAACTCCATCTCTCTTTCTCTATATCTCTGTTAGTATGATTTTGTGTGTGTCTCTCTATATATATCTCTACATATCTGTGTGGCTCTGTCTCTGTATTTCTCTGTATCTGTGTCTCTTTGTCTGTACCTGTGTATCTTTCTGTGTCTCTGTATTTCTCTGTATCTGTGACTCTCTATCTCTGTGTATCTGTGTCTCTCTGTCTCAATCTCTCTGCCTCTCTGTGTCCTTGTATTTCTCTGTGTCCATATCTCTCTTGATCTCTATCTCTCTGTGTGTCTCTTTCCTCTGTGGGTCTGTGTGTCTCTGTCTCTCTGTGTCCCTGTCTCTCTGTGTGTCTGTGTTTCTCTGAGTCTCGGTGTCTCTGTGTTTCTCTCTGTGTGTCTCTGTGTCTCTGCGTATTTTTCTCTCTGTGTGTCTGTGTTTCTCTGTGTCTCTGTCTCTCTGTGTTTTTCTCTCTGTGTGTCTCTGTGTTGTTCTCTGTCTCTGTCTCTCTGTGTTTTTCTCTCTGTGTGCCTGTGTGTCTCTGTGTTGCTCTGTGTCTCTGTCTCTGTGTTTTTCTCTCTGTTGTCTGTGTGTCTCTGTGTTTCTCTGTGTCTCTGTCTCTCTGTGTTTTTCTCTGTATGTCTCTATGTTCCTCTGTGTCTCTGTCTCTCTGTAGTTCTCTCTGTTTGTCTCTGTGTCTCTGCGTATTTTTCTCTCTGTGTGTCTGTGTTTCTCTGGGTCTGTTTCTCTGTGTCTTTTTCTCTCTGTTGTCTGTGTGTCTCTGTGTTTCTCTGTGTCTCTGTGTCTCTGTGTTTTTCTCACTGTGTGTCTGTGTGTCTCTGTGTTTCTCTGTCTCTCTGTGTTTCTCTGTGTCTCTGTCTCTCTGTGTTTTTCTCTCTGTGTCTCTGTGTTTCTCTGTGTCTCTGTCTCTCTGTGTTTCTCTCTCTCTGTGTCTCTGTGTTTCTCTGTGTCTCTGTCTCTCTGTGTTTTTCTCTCTCTGTGTCTCTGTGTTTCTCCGTGTCTCTGTCTCTCTGTGTTTATCTCTCTCTGTGTCTCTGTGTTTCTCTGTGTCTCTGTGTCTCTGTGTTTTTCTCACTGTGTGTCTGTGTGTCTCTGTGTTTCTCTGTGTCTCTGTGTCTCTGTGTTTTTCTCACTGTGTGTCTGTGTGTCTCTGTGTTTCTCTGTGTCTCTGTCTCTCTGTGTTTTTCTCTCTGTGTCTCTGTGTTTCCCTGTGTCTCTGTCTCTCTCTGTTTTTCTCTGTGTGTCTCTATGTTTCTCTGTGTCTCTGTCTCTGTGTGTTTTTCTCTCTGTGTGTCTGTCTTTCTCTGTGTCTCTGTCTCTCTGTGTTTTTCTCCAAGTGTGTCTCTGTGTTTCTCTGTGTCTCTGTCTCTCTGTGTTTTTCTCTCTGTGCCTGTGTTTCTCTGTGTCTCTGTGTTTTTCTCTCTGTGTGTCTTGTGTTTCTCTGTGTCTCTGTCTCTCTGTGTTTTTCTCTCTGTGTTCTGTGTGTCTCTGTGTTTCTCTGTGTCTCTGTCTCTCTGTGTTTTTCTCTCTGTGTGTCTGTGTTTCTCTGTGTCTCTGTCTCTCTGTGTTTTTCTCTCTGTGTCTCTGTGTTTCTCTGTGTCTCTGTCTCTCTGTGTTTTTCTCTCTGTGTGTCTGTGTTTCTCTGTGTCTCTGTCTCTCTGTGTTTTTCTCTCTGTGTTTTTCTCTCTCTGTGTCTCTGTGTTTCTCTGTGTCTCTGTCTCTCTGTGTTTTTCTCTCTGTGTCTCTGTGTTTCTCTGTGTCTCTGTCTCTCTGTGTTTTTCTCTCTGTGTCTCTCTGTGTTTCTCTGTGTCTCTGTCTCTCTGTGTTTTTCTTTCTCTGTGTCTCTGTGTTTCTCTGTGTCTCTGTCTCTCTGTGTTTTTCTTCTCTGTGTCTCTGTGTTTCTCTGTGTCTCTGTCTCTCTGTGTTTTTCTCTCTGTGTCTCTGTGTTTCTCTGTGTCTCTGTCTCTCTGTGTTTTTCTCTCTGTGTCTGTGTTTCTCTGTGTCTCTGTCTCTCTGTGTTTTTCTCTCTCTGTGTCTCTGTGTTTCTCTGTGTCTCCGTCTCTCTGTGTTTTTCTCTGTGTGTTTTTCTCTCTGTGTGTCTCTGTGTCTCTCTCTGTCTCTGTCTCTCTGTGCTTTTCTCTCTGTGTGTCTGTGTGTCTGTGTGTTCTCTGTGTCTCTGTCTCTCTGTGTTTTTCTCTCTGTCTGTGTCTCTGTGTGTCTCTGTGTTTCTCTGTGTCTCTGTCTCTCTGTGTTTTCTCTCTGTGTGTCTGTGTTCTGTGTTTCTCTTGTCCTGTCTCTCTGTGTGTTTCTCTCTGTGTGTCTCTGTGTTCTCTGTGTTTCTCTGTTCTCTGTTTCTCTCTGTGTCTGTGTGTTTTGATGCTGAGGGCCTCGTATTTTCAGCTCTGAGCTGAATCCACAATCTCTGGAGGGATTCTCTCTGTCTCTCTGTGTGTTTCTCTCTGTGTCTCTGTGTCACTCTGTGTTACTCTGTGTCTCTGTGTTTTTCTCTCTGTGTGTCTCTGTGTCTCTCTCTGTCTCTGTCTCTCTGTGTTTTTCTCTCTGTGTCTCTGTGTCTCTCTCTGTCTCTGTCTCTCTGTGTTTTTCTCTTGTGTCTCTGTGTCTCTGTGTCTCTGTGTTTTTTGTCTCTGTGTCTCTGTGTGTCTCTGTGTTTCTCTGTGTCTCTGTCTCTCTGTGTTTTTCTCTCTGTGTCTCTGTGTTTCTCTGTGTCTCTGTCTCTCTGTGTTTTTCTCTCTGTGTCTCTGTGTTTCTCTGTGTCTCTGTCTCTCTGTGTTTTTCTCTCTGTGTGTCTCTGTGTCTCTCTCTGTCTCTGTCTCTCTGTGTTTTTCTCTCTCTCTCTGTGTCTGTGTGTTTTGATGCTGAAGGCCTCGTATTTTCAGCTCTGAGCTGAATCCACAATCTCTGGAGGGAAGATCGTTTCATTGAAGGCATGAGGCTGATTCCCTCTCTGTCTAGTTTGGTTTTGTAAAGTTTACGTGTTTAAACATCTGTTCCCCTTGTTGGGAATCTCACTGACAAAAGCAAACACTGATCCCACACTAAACACCCCCCAACACAGGCCTGAGCAGAGAGTGTGAAATGGAACCGGTCTGAGTGTGGATAGTTTTTTTCAAAAAAAGGAGAGAAACACTCCTTCATTTTCAAATCTTTACCCTGCTTCTGTAGCGTCTCGAACTCCCCTGACACTCACTATCCATCTGAGTGAATCTCAGTGTCTAACTCTCACTCTCTGCATTGCTCCCTCTCCCTATCTCTCTGTTACTCTGCATCCCTCCATCTCTCTCTCTCCCTCTCTCTCTCTATCCCTCTCCCACCGTGTGGTTCATCATTAAGGGGTCGTATCACGGGGAATACAAACACTCTTTCTGTTTCTGTCTTGGCAGAATTAGCGACATTAGTGGATCTTTCCAGGCTGGATTCACACAATACAGACAGAACGCTGCTGAGCTCAGCTCAGGTGGGACCGTAATGTTACAATAAGATCCAATCTGTAATCATGCGACTGTCTAAACGTCACCCGATTAATTTGATTTAATTTATTATTGTTACATGGAATAGAATCATAGAATCCCTACAATGCAGGAGGAGACCATTGATACCCCCCACCCCAACCCCCTGTCAATCTGGCACTGAACTTGTGTCTTAACTGAGAGAGAAGCAGAGAGACAGAGAAAGAATCAGAGGGTGAGAGACATCTCTTGCTCTGTCTTTCCCTCTCTCCCCGTCTCCCTCGCTCTCCTCCTCGTTCTCTCCCTCTCTCCTGCCGCTCTCCCTCCCCGTCTCCACCAGTCTCACAGTTGTCGTGTGCTAAGTGTTTCCCCACTGCTGGGAATTTGCAAAGGGGGAGAGACCCTGTGTAATACAATGAAGATAAATCTGCCCCCTTCACTCCTCACTCCCATTTCCTCAATCATTTGGATATGTGGAATGGTCACATCCAAGGGGGCCTTCACGACACACGACAGCGCAGAGTCGCTGAGCAGAGACTGATAGACAAGTTCCACACACATGAGGACGGTCTCAACAGGGATCTTGGCTTCATGTCACACTATCTGTAACCCCCGTGATTTGCCTGGGTTTATAAAACCTCACTAACTGTGCCGGTTAGAGACAATTCACACTCTTTAGTTTACCCCAGTTCAACGCTGGCATCTCTGTGAAAATATCACAGCAAGGTGATTATAATCATCTCCCCACTTGATTATGGGCAGTTCACCATCACCCCACCCCCCACAAACCACCCCCCCCCACACACACACACACACACACAGACACACACACACAGACACACACACACACACACACACAGACACACACAGACACACAACACACACACAACACACAGACACACACACACACAAACAACACACACACCAAAAACAACAACACACACACACAACACACACACACACACACACACACACACACACACACAGACACACACACAGACACAGACACACAGACTGCAAACTGATGTTTAAAATGGAGCAGCAGACAGAAAATTGAGAGCTGGTTTTAAACTCTGAGAGAGAAACATTATAACTGGTGACAGGCTGTTATTGTACAGAAATGTGGAGGCTGTGGGCTCAGAGTTTCCACACCACCAGTTTAAAGTCCAAACAGGTTTATTTGGAGCAAAAGCCGTGAATTTTGGGGAACAGCCCGTCCCTTCGTTCTGTGTTTCTGTGTGTCTCTGTATCTGTGTCTCTCTCCTTCTTTCTCTGTTTCTGCCTCTCTCTCTCTCTCTCTCTGTCGCTCTATGTTTCTGTCTGTCTCTGTATCAGTTTGTCTCTGTCTCTGTATCAGTTTGTCTCTGTATCTGTGTCTCTAACCCTCTTTCTCTCTGTTAATGCCTCTCTCTGTCTCTCTATCGTTCTGTGTTTCTGTGTGTCTCTGTATCTGTGTCTCTCCCTCTTCCTCTGTGTTTCTGACTCTCTCTCTGTGTGCCATTTTGTGTTTCTGTGTGTCTCTGTATCTGTGTGTCTCTCTGTGTCTCTGTATCTGTGTGTCTCTTGTGTCTCGTATCTGTGTGTCTCTGTGTTCCTGTGTGTCTCTGTACCTGTGTCTCTGTGCTTCTGTATGTCTCTGTATCTGTGTGTCTCTGTACCTGTGTGTCTCTGTGTCTGTGTGTCTCTGTATCTGTCTGTCTTTGTGTTCCTGTGTATATCTCTATCTGTGTGTCTCTGTGTTTCTGTGTATCTCTCTATCTGTGAGTCTCTGTAACTGTGTGTCTCTGTGTAACTGTGTGTCTCTGTGTTTCTGTGTATCTCTCTATCTGTGAGTCTCTGTAACTGTGTGTCTCTGTGTAACTGTGTGTCTCTGTGTTTCTGTGTGTCTCTGTATCTGTCTGTCTTTGTGTTCCTGTGTATATCTCTATCTGTGTGTCTCTGTGTTTCTGTGTATCTCTCTATCTGTGTGTCTCTGTAACTGTGTGTCTCTGTGTAACTGTGTGTCTCTGTGTCTGTGTGTCTCTGTGTTTCTGTGTGTCTCTGTTTATCTGTGTGTCTCTGTTTCTGTGTGTCTCTGTGTAACTGTGTGTCTCTGTGTTTCTGTGTGTCTCTGTGTTTCTGTGTGTCTCTGTATCTGTGTGTCTCTGTTTCTGTGTGTCTCTGTATCTGTGTGTCTCTGTGTAACTGTGTGTCTCTGTATCTATGTGTCTCTATGTTTCTGTGTGTCTGTATGTTTCTGTGTGTCTCTGCTTCTGTGTGTCTCTGTATCTGTGTGTCTCTCTGTATCTGTGTGTCTCTGTATCTATGTGTCTCTATGTTTCTGTGTGTCTCTGTGTTTCTGTGTGTCTCTGTTTCTGTGTGTCTCTGTATCTGTGTGTCTCTGTATTTCTAAGTTGCCCCTTAGTGTTCCAAGTGTCTCAGAGATGGAGAGACAGGGACACAGGGGAGCCCGAAACGCTACAGAAACAGGAGAAAGGTTTGAAAATGGAGCCTTCTCTGCTGCGGTGAAAACTATCGAAGCCTATCCGGTCTGTCCTTATCGCTCAGAGCCTCCAGCCCAGGGAACGTCCTGTTGAAGCTCCCCCTCCAGTGCAGTCCCATCCTTCCCGATAGTGAGGTGAACAGAGCTGCACCCAGTGCTCCAGCTGTGGCCTCACGAACACTCTGTCCAACTCCAACCTGAACTCTTTGCTCTTATTCTCTGACTGATAAAAGCAACTCTTTTATCTGCCTTCTTTAGCCCCTGATTCCCCTGCTCTGCTCCCTTCAGGGATCTGGGAATCATTACCCCAGATCCGTATGTTCCTCGGAGCTTCCCAGTGTCCCACCACTCATTAAATCCTCCCTCACCCTGTTCCTTCTCCCAAACTGTATCAGCTCACACTTATCAGGGTTAAATACCCTCTGCCCCTGCTCTGCCTATCTGACCAACCCAGTTATATCTTCCTGTAACCTCCCACCTTCTTCCCTATTAACCATCCGCCCAATCCTGGGATCATCTGGACCCCTTGCTTCTCATTGCCCCCACGTTCCCATCTGGAACATTTCTATAGAACAATAATAAACAGCCCAGCACTGAGCCGTGTGGGACCCCACCACTGGACACAGGCCTCCAGTCTCTCAAACAGCTTTCTACCCCCCACCCTCTGTGTCCAAATACCCGACCCGTTTCCAATCCCTCTTGCCAACTCTCCCTCAATCCCGTGTGCTTCCTTGAGGGTAAATCTTTGGAATTCTATATCCCATTGAGCTGTGGAAGCTCCATCATCATTCAGAGACTGAGATACCAGAGGAAATAACTTCCTAGTGTTCAGATTACTGATACAAGGCCCAGATTGTAATAACTGAGAGAGGATTAGGGCAGAGATTACTGATACAAGGCCCAGATTATAAGATTTGAGAGAGGTTTAGGGCAGAGATTACTGATACAAGGCCCAGATTGTAATAACTGAGAGAGGTTTAGGACAGAGATTACTGATACAAGGCCCAGATTGTAATAACTGAGAGAGGTTTAGGGCAGAGATTACTGATACAAGGCCCAGATTGTAATAACTGAGAGAGGTTTAGGGCAGAGATTACTGATACAAGGCCCAGATTGTAAACTGAGAGAGGTTTAGGACAGAGATTACTGATACAAGGCCCAGATTGTAATAACTGAGAGAGGTTTAGGGCAGAGATTACTGATACAAGGCCCAGATTGTAATAACTGAGAGAGGTTTAGGGCAGAGATTACTGATACAAGGCCCAAATTGTAATAACTCAGAGAGGTTTAGGGCAGAGATTACTGATACAAGGCCCAGATTGTAATAACTGAGAGAGGTTTAGGACAGAGATTACTGATACAAGGCCCAGATTGTAATAACTGAGAGAGGTTTAGGACAGAGATTACTGATACAAGGCCCAGATTGTAATAACTGAGAGAGGTTTAGGGCAGAGATTACTAATACAAGGCCCAGATTATAATATTTGAGAGAGGTTTAGGGCAGAGATTACTGATACAAGGCCCAGATTGTAATAACTGAGAGAGGTTTAGGGCAGAGATTACTGATACAAGGCCCAGATTGTAATAACTGAGAGAGGTTTAGGGCAGAGATTACTGATACAAGGCCCAGATTGTAATAACTGAGAGAGGTTTAGGGCAGAGATTACTGATACAAGGCCCAAACTGTAATAACTCAGAGAGGTTTAGGGCAGAGATTACTGATACAAGGCCCAGATTGTAATAACTGAGAGAGGTTTAGGACAGAGATTACTGATACAAGGCCCAGATTGGAATAACACGGAGTCTATTAATTGTAGTTAATATTTTTCTTGTAGTTTAAACTTCATGTAAATATAAATAACTCTTCTTGTTCCTTAGTCACAATTGTTCATTTCCCGTGATATTAAGCTGTGTTTTTTCTCTTTGTGCTCTCTGTTACAGTTGTACAGATCCTGGGCAGCTCAGATCGAATGGATTCTGATCCCAGTGTGAAGCTCAAAGATCATATTCACAGTGTTAACTTTAAAATCAATTCTCCTATAAAATATTCTCTGGATTTTTAATAAACATTGAATGCAAAATTAATAAATTCTGACTTTGTCTAACTCCATCTCTCTTTCTCTATATCTCTGTTAGTATGATTTTGTGTGTGTCTCTCTATATATATCTCTACATATCTGTGTGGCTCTGTCTCTGTATTTCTCTGTATCTGTGTCTCTTTGTCTGTATCTGTGTATCTCTCTGTGTCTCTGTATTTCTCTGTATCTGTGTCTCTTTGTCTGTATCTGTGTATCTCTCTGTGTCTCTGTATTTCTCTGTATCTGTGTCTCTTTCTGTCTCTTTGTCGGTATCTATGTATCTCTCTGTGTCTCTGTATTTCTCTGTATCTGTGTCTCTTTGTCTGTATCTGTGTATCTCTCTGTGTCTCTGTATTTCTCTGTATCTGTGTCTCTTTCTGTCTCTTTGTCGGTATCTATGTATCTCTCTGTGTCTCTGTATTTCTCTGTATCTATGACTCTCTATCTCTGTGTATCTGTCTCTCTGTCTCAATCTCTCTGCCTCTCTGTGTCCTTGTATTTCTCTGTGTCCATATCTCTCTTGATCTCTACCTCTCTGTGTGTCTCTTTTCTTTGTGGGTCTGTGTGTCTCTGTCTCTCTGTGTCTCTCTGTGTCTCTGTCTCTCTGTGTCTCCGTGTTTCTCTGTGTCTCAGTCTTTCTGTGTTTCTCTCTGTGTATCTCTGTGTCTCTGTGTCACTGTATATTTTTCTCTCTGTGTCTCTCTGTGTCTCTGTGTGTCTGTGTGTTTCTCTGTCTCTCTGTGTTTTTCTCTCTGTGTGTCTGTGTTTCTCTGTGTCTGTCTCTCTCTGTGTTTTTCTCTCTGTGTGTCTGTGTGTCTCTGTGTTTCTCTGTCTCTCTGTATTTTTCTCTGTGTGTCTGTGTTTCTCTGTGTCTCTGTTTCTCTGTTTTTCTCTCTGTGTTTCTCTGTGTTTCTCTGTCTCTCTGTGTTTTTCTCTCTGTGTGTCTGTGTGTCTGTGTGTCTCTGTGTTTCTCTGTCTCTCTGTGTTTTTCTCTGTGTGTCTGTGCTTCTCTGTGTCTCTGTCTCTCTGTGTGTCTGTGTGTCTCTGTCTCTCTGTGTCTCTGTGTGTCTCTATGTTCCTCTGTGTCTCTGTCTCTCTGTTTTTCTCTCTGTGTGCCTGTATTTCTCTGTGTTTCTCTGTCTCTCTGTGTTTTCCTCTGTGTCTTTATGTTCCTCTGTGTCTCTGTGTTTTTCTCTGTGTGTCTCTATGTTCCTCTGTTTCTCTGTCTCTCTGTTTTTCTCTCTGTGTGCCTCTTTTTCTCTGTGTCTCTCTGTGTTTTTCTCTCTGTGTGTCTCTGTGTCTCTGTCTCTCTGTGTTTCTCTGTGTCTCTGTCTCTCTGTGTCTCTGTCTCTCTGTGTGTCTGTGTTTCTCTGTATCTCGGTCTCTCTGTGTTTTTCTCTCTGTGTGTGTCTCTGTGTCTCTGTGTTTCTCTGTGTCTCTGTCTCTCTGTGTTTTTCTCTCTGTGTTTCTCTTCGGACACTAAATGACAATTTTGCCTGGCCTATGCATCTCTCGTACACATCTTGGCACACTGAGATGAATTTAGCAAGGTCAATCTACCTAACCTACATGTTGGGGACAGTGAGGGGCAATGGAGTATGACCACTCTATCTCATCTAAACATCCCGGGACACGAAGGGGCAATTTAGCCAATCCAGCAAACGTATGATCTTGTGAAAGTAAGGAGTAATTTAGCATGGCCAATTGACCTAACCTCCACATTTTGGGACACTAAGGGGCAATTTAGTGTGGCCAATCCAGCTAACCTACACACCTTGGACACTAAGGGCAATTTAGCATGGCCAATTAACCGAACCTACACATCTTTGGACACTAAGGACGTTTAGCATGACCAATCCACCTAACCTACACAACTTGGAACACTAAGGGGATTTTAATATGCCCAAATCTCCTCTCATCCACATCTTAGGCACTAAAGGAAATTTAGCATAGCCAATCCACCACTTGTGCACATCTTGGGACACCATGCAGCAATTTAGTGTGCCCAATCCATCACTTGTATACATCTTGGGACACAAATGGGAACTGAGTGTGGCCAATCCACCTCTCGTACATATTTTGGGACACTAAGCGGCAATTCCACCTGGCCAATCCACTTCTTGCATACATTTTGGGACTCTAAGGACAATTTAGCCTGGCTACGCACCTCTTGTACACATCTTGGCACACTAAGATGAGTTTAGTAAGGCCAATCCACCTAACTTACACATCTTGGGACAATTAGGGGCAATTTAGCTTAGCCAATGCACCTAACTTGCTCATTTTGGGACGCTAAAGTGCATTGCCAATCTACCTAAAGGACACTTCTTGGGTCACAGGGGCAGTTTAGCACGGTCAATCCACTTCTCATAGACATCTTGGAACACTAATGGGGAATTTAGAATGACCAATCCACTACTTCTACATCTTGAGACACTTAAGGGCAATTCAGCATGGCCAATCCACCTAACCTACACATCTTTTAACACTAAGGGACAATTTAGCGTGGCCAATCCAGCCAACATACACATCTTAGCACACTGTGGGGAATTTGGCATGTCCAATCAACCTAATCTCCATATCTTGGGATATTAAGAAGCAATTTAGCCTGGCTAATTGGGCAATTTAGCATGGCCAATCCACCTGACATAAACACCTTGTGGTACTAAAGGACAATTTAGCATGGCAAATCGACTAAGTTACATATCTTGGGACGCCAAGGCCATTTTAGCATGGCCAATTAACTGAACCTACACATCTTTGGACACTAAGGGTATTTAGCATTGCCAATCCATCTAACTTATACGTCTTGGGATGCTAAGGGTATTTTAACATGTCCAATTCTCCTCTCATCTACATCTTGGGACACTAAAATTAATTTTGCATGGTCAATCCACATCTCATACACACTTTGGGACACTAAGGGGCAATTTAGCATGGCCAATCCATCTCTCGTATCCATCTTGGGACACTATGGGGATTTTAGCATGCCATTCTACTTCTCATATACATCTTGGAACACTGAGGGGATTTTAGCAAAGCCAAAACGCACCCCGTATGCATCTTGGGACACTTAGAGGCATGACAGCATGGCCAATCCACCTCTTGTATACATCTTGTGACACTAAGGGGCAATTTGGTCTGGGCAATCCACCTAGCATATACATCTTGGGCAATAAGGGGCAATTTAGCCTGGCCAATCCATCTCTCGCATGCATCTTGGGACACTAAGGGCAATTTAACCAGGCTTACTGCCTCGTGTACATACCTTGGAACACTAAGATGAATTTAGCAAGGCCAATCCAGCCTACACAACTCTCATACACATCTTGCTCACTAAGATGAATTTAGCACAGCCAATCCACCTAACCTACACATCTTGGGACAGTAAGGGCAATTTCGCTGTCCAATTCATCTAACTTGCACGTTTTGGGATGCTGATGTGCATTGATCGCATCTTAAGGTATATTTCTTTGGATAGAGAGGCAGTTTTGCATGGCCAATCCACTTCTTGTACATATCTTGAATGTAGGAGAAATTTTAGCATGGCCAATTCATCTCTTGTACACATCTTGGGATATTAAGTTGAATTTAGCATGGCAATTCACCTAATCTACACATCTTGTGACAGTGAGGGGCAATTTAGCCTGTCCAATCCACCCAATTTGACTATGGGGTAATTTAGTATGGTGTATGCATCTCTTGTATGTATGTTGTGACACTAGATGAATTTAGCATGGCCAATCCACCACTCTATATATCTTGGGACACTATGGGGAGTTTGGCATGGTGTAATCACCTGTTGTATACACCTTGGACACTAAAGGGCTATTTAGCCTGGCCTATGCACATCTCTTTCACAATTTGGCATACTAAGATGAATTTAGCAAGGTCAATCCATCTAATCTTCACATCTTGGGACACTAAGGGGATTTTAATATGTCCAATTCTCCTCTCATCCAAATCTTAGTGCATTAAAGTAATTTTGGCCTGGTCAATCCACATCTCACACACAAGTATCAAAAGCAAATGCCCCTCTGATAACATTAAAATACCCAGGCTATGTTAACCAGAACACACAATGAAATACTCTATTTGGCACACCAAGGGGCAATTTAGCACGGCCAGTCCAACTAACCTACACATTTTGGGACTCTAAGGGGAATTTGCAGGGCCAATTCAACAAACCTACACATCTTGGGAAACTAAGGGCAATTTCAAATGGCCAATCCATTGTTCGTAGACATCTTGGATATAAGTGGCAATTTAGCATGGTCAATCCCCTAACGTACACATCTTCGGATACTGAGGGGAAATTTAACATGGCCAAATCATATCTCGTAACATATTGGGACAATCAGGGTAATTTTAGCATGGCCAATCCACCTCTCCTACACATCCCGCGACACTGAGGGGAATTTAGCATCCACCAATCCACCAAAATAACACATCTTGGGACAATAAGGGGCAATTTAGCTTCGCCAATCCACCTGATGTACACATCTTGGGACACTAGGGGGCAATTTAGCATGGCCAATCCACCTCTTATACACATCTTGGGACAATAAGTGGAATTTAGCATGGCCAACTCAACACTCGCACACATCTTGGGACACTAAGATGCAATTTTGCATGGCCAATCCATCTGTCATACACATCTTGGAATCCTAAGAGGCAATTTAGCATTACCAATCTACCTAACCTACACGTTTGGGATAGTCAGGGGCAATTTAGCATGGCCTGTCCACCTTACATACATGTTTTGGGACACAAATGGGACTTTACCATAGTCCATTAAGCGAATCTACACATCTTTGCACACTAAGTGCATTTGGCACGGCCAATCCATCTGACACAACTTAGGGGATTTTAACATGTCCAATTCTCCTCTCGTCCACTTCTCGGGGCACTAAAGGAAATTTAGCCGGTTCAATCCATATCTCGCACACATCTTCAGACACAAAGGGGCAATTTAGCACTGCCGATCCCCAAATCAATACGTCTTGGGAAATTAAGGGGCAATCCATCTGACGTACACATCTTCGAACACTAAAGGGCAATATAGCGTGGCGAATCCATCTCTCGTACATAGTATGGGACACTAAGGGGCAATTTAGCCCGGCCAATCCACTTGTACACATTTTGGGACTCTAGGGGCAATTAATGCTGACCTACGCACTTCTTGTACACGTCTTGGCGTACTAAGATGAATTTAGCATTGCCAATGCCCCTCCATTGCATTGCCCCTCCCGGCCACCAGGGGGGCTGTTGTTTCCCCTCCTGGCCACCAGGGGCCGCTTCTTCCCCTCCCGGCCACCAGGGGGGCTGTTGTTTCCCCTCCTGGCCACCAGGGGCCGCTTCTTCCCCTCCCGGCCACCGGGGGGGCTGTTGTTTCCCCTCCTGGCCACCAGGGGCCGCTTCTTCCCCTCCCGGCCACCGGGGGGCTGTTGTTTCCCCTCCTGGCCACCAGGGACCGCTTCTTCCCCTCCCGGCCACGGGGGGCTGTTGTTTCCCCTCCTGGCCACCAGGGGCCGCTTCTTCCCCTCCCGGCCACCGGGGGGCTGTTGTTTCCCCTCCTGGCCACCAGGGGCCGCTTCTTCCCCTCCCGGCCACCAGGGGCTGTGTTTCCCCTCCCGGCCACCAGGGGCCGCTTCTTCCCCTCCCGGCCACGGGGCCTGTTTCCCCTCCCGGCCACCAGGGGCCGCATGTTCCCCTCCCGGCCTCTGAGGGCTGGTGTTTCCCCTCCCGGCCACCAGGGGCCGCTTCTTCCCCTCCCGGCCACGGGGGGCTGTTGTTTCCCCTCCCGGCCACCAGGGGCCGCTTCTTCCCCTCCCGGCCACCGGGGGGGCTGTTGTTTCCCCTCCCGGCCACCAGGGGCCGCTTCTTCCCCTCCCGGCCACCGGGGGGCTGTTGTTTCCCCTCCCGGCCACCAGGGGCCGCATCTTCCCCTCCCGGCCACTGGGGGCTGTTGTTTCCCCTCCCGGCCACCAGGGGCCGCTTCTTCCCCTCCCGGCCACCAGGGGGGCTGTTGTTTCCCCTCCCGGCCACCAGGGGCCGCTTCTTCCCCTCCCGGCCACCAGGGGGGCTGTTGTTTCCCCTCCCGGCCACCAGGGGCCGCTTCTTCCCCTCCCGGCCACCGGGGGGCTGTTGTTTCCCCTCCCGGCCACCAGGGGCCGCTTCTTCCCCTCCCGGCCACCAGGGGGCCGGTGTTTCCCCTCCCGGCCACCAGGGGGGGCATTCTTCCCCTCCCGGCCACCAGGGGCCGCTTCTTCCCCTCCCGGCCTCTGAGGGCTGGTGTTTCCCCTCCCGGCCACCAGGGGCCGTTTCTTTCCCTCCCGGCCACCAGGGGCCGCATCTTCCCCTCCCGGCCACCAGGGGCCGTGTTCCCTCTCCCGGCCACCAGGGGCCGCATGTTCCCCCTCCCGGCCACCAGGGGCCGCATCTTCCCCTCCCGGCCACCAGGGTCCTGTGTTTCCCCCTCCCGGCCGCCAGGGGTCCGGTGTTTCCCCCTCCCGGCCAGTAGGGGCGGCCTTGTGCCCTGTAGGGATGATATTGTGTTGAGTTGATTGTAATTTCTAATCCTGAGTGTGAGCAGCCCATAGAAACCCAGCAGTGCTGTGTTCAGTTCACAGCAGAAACCTGCTGCACTCACTGAATTTTCCCCCTTCAACATTTCCCCCAATTTGTCAATGCAGAATTTTGAGACATATCACTTCAGTTCAGGCAATTTAAGAGAAAGGGAACTTTGCAATAGTCAGCAAAGGGTGCAAACCTGTAGCCGATGAAGCCCTGGGTGAAGAAATTGTACCTGGCCCCCCTCTCTCTCTCTCTCTCTCTCAGTGCAGGGCTGTTCCAGTGTAACATATGTTCCACCAACATACCTTGGTGGAAATGTTAAATATAGGAAAATTGTAGTCTGTCTCAAATGTGAAAAGGACAAAGTGAGAGGCAGTACTTCTTCCCCCCCCCCCCCACCCCTTCAGCATCACCATTGTACAAGAGATTGAGAGAATCCCGCCGAAGGAATGTTCGGTGAAAGGGAACCACATACATGTGGGAATGTAGATGTGGAAGCAGAGGAATGTAGAATCAAGGATGTGCCCTTGGAGGCACTGGAGCAGACTCTGTCTGTGGATGGGTCATGGAAATATGTAGATCATACAGGATACGCGGTGTTAAACGCAGACTGACAAGTGGTCCAAGCAGGGAGAATGTGTGTGTGTGTGTCTGAGAGAGAAGAGAAAAGGAGTGCGCGTGAGAGAGAGAGAGAGTATGTGTGGGAAAGTGTGTGTGTGTGTGAGATAATGTGTATGAGAAAGAGAGAGCGTGTGAGAATGTGTGTGTGTAACAGAGAGAGTGTGTGAAAGAGAGAAAGAGGGAGAATGTGAAAGAGAGAGTGTGTGTGAGAGATAATGTGTGTGAGAAAGTGAGTGTGTGTGAGAATGTGTGTGTAATAGAGAGAGTGTGTGAAAGAGAGAAAGAGGGAGAATGTGAAAGAGAGAGAGTGTGTGTGTGAGAGTGTGTGTGTGGGAGAGATAATGTGTGTGAGAAAGAGAGAGAGTGTGAGAGAGTGTGTGTGAGAATGTGTGTGTAACAGAGAGAGTGTGTGAAAGAGAGAAAGAGGGAGAATGTGAAAGAGAGTGTGTGTGAGAAAGAGAGAGAGTGTGAGAGAGTGTGTGTGAGAATGTGTGTGTAACAGAGAGAGTGTGTGAAAGAGAGAAAGAAGGAGAATGTGAAAGAGAGAGACAAAGAGAGAGTGTGTGTGTGAGTGCGTGTGACCAAAACTATACACAATACTCTGAATTTGCCATCATCCATGCCTTATATAACCTGACCATAACACTCCAACTTTTATACTCGATACTCCGATTTATAAAGGCCAATGTCCCAAAAGCACTCTTTACGATCTTATCCACCTATCTGTAAGACTCATTATGTGAGTCTTCACTTTCTCCCTGTGTCTGTGTGGGTTCCCTCTGGGTGCTCCAGTTTCCTCCCAAACTCCCAACATATGTGAATTGATTGGCTATGCTAAGTTGCCCCTTAATGTCAGGGTTTAGCAGGGTAAATACATGGGGCAATGGGGATAGGGCCTAGGTGGGATTGGTGTGGGCTTTAAGGGCCAAATGGCCTCCTTCTGCACTGTAGAGATTCTTTGACTGAGGCTGAGGCAGATTTTGGGGATGTAACTGAGATGGAAATAGTTGATTTTGGTGATGATGTTGGGTGTGTGGTGTAAAAATCTGAATTTCTATCCTGTACTGACAGTAATGACTTTTTCAAACCCGTTTACAGGAGGTGAGGATTTACAGAATGAGAATCAAAAGAAATGCCACCTTAACACCTGACAGAGTCACTCAGTATCATCAATCGTTGACTGTAGAAGAAGAAATATTTCTCTGCTCTGTTCATTCATTCTGTCTCTGGAGTTGATGATAAAAAAGGCAGCTGTCATTACAGGGAGCGGCCGCTGGATGGTGCAGTGAGTCCATCACTGAAGGCTCTTTGAGTTCAGACAGTCTGGGGGTAAAATCCCCTGTCTGGGGAACAGGAGGAGACTGTGTCACAGGGGGAAATACAGCAATGGGCTTTACAGAGAGGAGTTCAGCAGAGTTACAACTAGTTTTCTTTGAGTTCAGACAGTCTGGGGGTAAAATCCCCTGTCTGGGGAACAGGAGGAGACTGTGTCACAGGGGGAAATACAGCAATGGGCTTTACAGAGAGGAGTTCAGCAGAGTTACAACTAGTTTTCTTTGAGTTCAGACAGTCTGGGGGTAAAATCCCCTGTCTGGGGAACAGGAGGAGACTGTGTCACAGGGGGAAATACAGCAATGGGCTTTACAGAGAGGAGTTCAGCAGAGTTACAACTAGTTTTCTTTGAGTTCAGACAGTCTGGGGGTAAAATCCCCTGTCTGGGGAACAGGAGGAGACTGTGTCACAGGGGAAATACAGCAATGGGCTTTACAGAGAGGAGTTCAGCAGAGTTACAACTAGTTTTCTTTGAGTTCAGACAGTCTGGGGGTAAAATCCCCTGTCTGGGGAACAGGAGGAGACTGTGTCACAGGGGGAAATACAGCAATGGGCTTTACAGAGAGGAGTTCAGCAGAGTTACAACTAGTTTTCTTTGAGTTCAGACAGTCTGGGGGTAAAATCCCTGTCTGGGGAACAGGAGGAGACTGTGTCAAAAACAATGAATCACAATACTTTTGAAGAAGTATTGGATCGAGTTGTATCAAGTTTCACATTAATAGAGTTAATAGAGTAACTTCCCAACGACACTAGTAAACCGGGCTACATAAATGGGCTTTACAAAAAGCAGCTCAGCAGAATCAGAACTAGTTTATTTTCATTCAAGATTTATTTTAAAAATTCAGAGAACATTGAGCAGAAACTATTTTTTTTGAAAGTGACAAAACTGAATGTAGTTTCACATTGAGGATAAAACATACCTGCTGTGAACTATCCAATATACACAGCACTGTAACAAAGACAAGACAGATTCAACAGGAGAGAAGCAGATCGGATTCTGAACAATTGTGAATAAAGAAGGTGAAAACTCATTGATTTATACATGAAATTTAAACTGCACCAACTGTTAATGACAGGTTACATTCCAGCAACAAAAACTCCACATTGAAAACTGAAATACAGAACACGCTTCTCTCCCTCACAGCTGTGGAAATGATAAACTAAGAACATTTTGCTGATAGTTGGCCGAGAGCAGACATTGGATTTGTGTTAGACAAATCTGTTAATAACCAGCTGGAGGAAATCCCCGAAGTTCGACCCATCATTTGATTTGTAAAAGAGAGATCCAATAATGAAGCAGATATTTCTGATGTGGGACATTAGAGTTTGTAATCATTGGAACATAGAGAGGTTTTTCCAATCCATTCTCCCAGTTTGAAATGTGAGCGAACTGAACCATCTCACCTTCACCAGAGTGACTGCAGTGCTGGAGAACATGCTCAGGAAGAACAGGACCATGAATGGGGCTGTCCAGATGTTGCTGTGTGTGTCCTCATTGTGGTCAATCCAGATGTGGACTGTAAAATCTCTGGGTGTCAGAGCCAAGGAAATATAATTAGATTGGTTCATTTCTCCAGCATATCGAAATGTTGCTTTATCTATTCTCATTTCTCCTTCCTAGGCTGTTAATTCATTCTCGAATTGAATTTTCATATCTATCTACCATTGAGTTCCTGACACTCAGTAACTGATCTCTGGAACTCTTTTCATCCGTGTCCCTTCCTACATTCCTTGTCCAGTCGATATTGGAAAATATGAACTAGTTTTCTTCAGCATCAGTTCATTTCGTGACCATTTTATTACTGAAGATGTTATGAGTTGATTTGGAGGGGGATTTGCTGATCTGTTTCTTTGTAAACTCTGAATGTTGTTATTTAAGAACTCGAATGCGAGTTCCCATCTTGTCTGTTTATTTGTGTTGGAAATGCTTGTCACATTATTCACATCAATCAGTTTCTCAGTAAGAATATTGTTCAGTGTATTTGTTGAGTTATTTTGTTATTGAACTAATTGTTGGAGAATATGGCTTTTAAAAAAATACCTTGAATTGTAGTTCCGTCAATAGCCTGACCCTTTTGTGTGTATTTTGAGTTTATTTATGTGCACATCTCCGCTTTGTATCTGTATATGTTTATGCCTTCATGTATATTTTGTTTCAATGTGCAACCGTGAGCCTGTGTGTTGTAATATTTCGAGTTTAAAACCCTGCATCTGTCTCTCTCTGCAGAGCTGCTGGTTAAAGACACATTTACAGCACTTATCAGACAGAAACTTCACTCTCATTCTTTCCCTGCACTCCCCCTTCTAATGTGCTTCGAATGTGTTTAAAAAGAGAATCTAAAGGCTTGTTTTGGCAGCTCTGGTGTCTGGTGAGTCATTAAGCACAGGGTACACACACACACACATTCAGATACCCGGACAGACAACAACAGGCAGATTCCATTGTAAATCAGAAGTGGGATTTGTAAATGAGGCAACGAATAACTTTGCAAGAAATTGTTTCAGTTCAAGCAACTTAAGGGGAGGGGAACTTTGCAAGAATCAGCAAAGGGAGCAAACCTGTAGCCGATGGTGAACAAGTTGTACAATCCACTGTCAGAGCTGGTCTCTGCAGAGCTGCGAGTTCCTTTAAATCCATCTTCTCTCAGCTCCCAGTGCTGGTGATGTGAAGCTGGGACGGGGAGGAGGGAGAGAGCTTTGGGATAAACCATTTGCCTGCTGCTCACTAACCCACACACACACACACACAACCCCCCCACACTCAGAGACAGGTTGGTGTTGGACTGGACCATACCTGGAGGAGGTGTGTCCAGGTGAGGTGTAGGAGATGTGGTTGGATGGGGGTTTTGATTGGGGAGGTGTGGACAGTTTGTGTGGAGGTTATAAAAAGGTTGGGGATGCTTTGTTCTGTCTCTGTCTCCACGTGGCTGGGTAAGTATCAGGTAAGCTGTGTCTCTGTGTGTGAGTGAGTCAGTGTGTGTGTGTGTGCAGCATGGAGTTCCAGCTCTGAGATTTTAACCCCCTTTTACCCCAACACAAAGCCCCTGGCCCAGGATCCCTCTCCCCCACCATGGGAGAGGGGATGGAAGGAGTTTGAGAGATCACCGAGGGAAAACATCTGCGATGGTGAGTATGAACCTCTTCACTTTACTTCTCCAAATTTTCTCTGTCTTTTTAAATCTCTCTCTCAATCTCTCTTTCTCTCTCTCAATCTTTCTGTTTCTCTCTCTCAATCTCTCGTTCTCCCTCTCAATCTTTCTGTTTCTCCCTCTCAATCTCTCGTTCTCCCTCTCAATCTTTCTGTTTCTCCCTCTCAATCTTTCTGTTTCTCCCTCTCAATCTTTCTGTTTCTCCCTCTCAATCTTTCTGTTTCTCCCTCTCAATCTTTCTGTTCTTTTTTTTTGTCTTTTTTTTCTGTCTTTTTTTTTCTGTCTTTTTTTTTCTGTCTTTTTTTTTCTGTCTTTTTTTTTCGTCTTTTTTTTTTTTTTCTGTCTTTTTTTTTCTGTCTTTTTTTTTCTGTCTTTTTTTTTCTGTCTTTTTTTTTTTTTTTTTCTGTCTTTTTTTTTCTGTCTTTTTTTTTCTGTCTTTTTTTTTCTGTCTTTTTTTTTCTGTTTTTTTTTTTTTTGTCTTTTTTTTTTTCCTGTCTTTTTTGTTATTCTGTCTGTTTTTTTTTCTGTCCTTTTTTTTTCTGTCTTTTTTTTTCTGTCTTTTTTTTTTCTGTCTTATGTGTTTTTTTCCTGTCTTTTTTTTTCTGTCTTTTTTTTTTCTTGTCCTTATTTTTTTCTGGTCTTTTTTTTTTTTCATGCTGTCTTTTTTTATTCTGTCTTTTTTATTCTGTCTTATTTTTTTTTGTCATTTTTTTTTCTGGTCTTTTTTTTCTCTGCTCTTTATTTTTTCTGTTCTTTTTTTTCTTTTGTCTTTTTTTTTTTCTGTTTCCCCACCCCCCTTTTTTTCTGTCGGTTTTTTTTTGGGGTCTGTGGGTGCTTTTTTTTTTTCTGTCTTTTTTTTTTCTGTCTTTTTTTTCTGTCTTTTTTTTTCTGTCTTTTTTTTCTGTCTTTTTTTTCTGTCTTTTTTTTCTGTCTTTTTTTGTCTGTCTTTTTTTTCTGTCTTTTTTTTCTGTCTTTTTTTTTCTGTTTTTTTTTCTGTCTTTTTTTTTTTCTGTCTTTTTTTTTCTGTCTTTTTTTCTCTGTCTTTTTTTTTCTGTCTTTTTTTTTCTGTCTTTTTTTTTCTGTCTTTTTTTTTCTGTCTTTTTTTTTCTGTCTTTTTTTTTTTTTTTTTTTTTTTTTGTTTTTTTTTTTCTTTCTTTTTTTTTCTTTCTTTTTTTTTCTGTCTTTTTTTTTTGTTTTTTTTTTGTTTTTTTTTTGTTTTTTTTTTTGTTTTTCGATTCCTGTTCCTGATCCTACACTAAACACATCAAACACCCCCAAATTACTCTCTTCTGCCTGGAGTTTAATCTTTAATTGCCCCCCTCAGGCCCCCTCTTTAATTGCCCCTCCCCCCTCAGGCCCCCTCTTTAATGCCCTCCCTCAGGCCCTTTTATTTGCCCCCCCCCAGGCCCCTTTTAATTTCCCTCCCCCTCAGGCCCCTCTTAATTGCCCCTCCCCCCTCAGGCCCCCTCTTTAATTGCCCCTCCCCCCTCAGGCCCCCTCTTTAATCTCTTCCCCCAACACCAGGCCCTTCCATTTAAACCTCTCTGACCCTCCCCACTGCCCGTCTCTCTCTACCCCCATCCCCAATCCTCTCTGCCCAATCTTCACCTCACCCCGCTCGATTTTCCCTGGTCCCCTCCCTCAGTCCCTGCTGCTGAATCTCAGCATCCCAGATTCCTCAAAAAATCCTCCCTCAAATCCACCCCCGAATCCCTCTAATTCCCCACCGGAATCCCTCCGTCTCCCCTTCAATCCCTCTCAGTCCGTCCCCTCCCCACTCCTGCTGAATGTCATCCCTCCCCGTAATCCCTTCAAATCTCCCACCCACCAAATTCTTCCCCCTCGGCCCTATACCCCACCGCTGCCCAAACTCTCTTCCGTCCCCCTCCAAATCCCTCTCCGCCCCCAATTCCACCAAGTTCCCCCTCCTGCCCTCACCCTGGTCAATTCTCAATCCCTCCCTGTGATCAGCCCTGAGACTGACAGAATACACCCCCCCCTTTCTAATGACTGTACGCCACCCCACCCCACCCGTCAATCCCCCTCCACTCCCCCTGTAAACAGCTCATGGTCCAGTTGGAGGTGGAAACTGCCCGTTTTAAACCTAAACTTTCAAATGACTAATTCCCTTGACGCCTGTGTTATAATATCCCCCCCCCACCCCCCATCCTGTACGACAGACCCCACGTCTGATTCCACCCCCACCCTCTCCTCCTTTGCCCCCTTTCTCTAATAACCTCTGACTCTGGACAGCCTATGTTACAACTCAATCACTCAGAATACCACCCCCCCCCCTGACACACAGACCACTAACCCTCAGTGTAAAAGACCCCGACGGTGTATCTGTGTATAAAAATCAACCACGTAAACGCAGGGATTTTTATTAATATTTTTCTCTCTGGTTATAGCTCTTGTCCGAGGATTCCTCGCAGCAAAAGTATTTGCTCTCAGCGTCGTCAAAGTTTCCAAATGAATTCTCCTTGGAAGAGAGAGAGAAAATAAAGTGAATCTTGATTCAACACAAAAAAGCTGATTGTAAACAATAAAATGCACAGCAAGATCCAAAGACTTGCTGAAATTCACAATCTCACTCTGGGGCGGTTGGGGAACATTCATTTTCATATCCTTCTTATTAAACCCTGACAAAATGGGAACACCTTTCAAATGAATTCCACTTCCAAATGCCTCATGACTGTCCTGATATTCAATTTATTAAAACACATCAAAGCATTCTGGGGAGGGGCTTTAGTCCAGAGACAGGCCACTGAATTAACACAGGATCCCCCCAATGAAGTTCCCCTCCTATCAGTCACCTCTCCTCTGCTCTCCCCTTCTCTGTTTCTCCCTCTCTGTCTCTTACACGCTCCCCCCAGATCTACACCTGGCTCCCTGCCTCTCTCGCTCTCTCTTCCTCTCTCTCTGTCTTGCTATCTAATATCATGAAGTTGCGTATATAAAGATCAAAGTGTGGTGTTTTACAAATATAAATACTGAAAAGTTGCTAAAAAAAATACCCAAACTAACTCATCCAGCATTGTGTCTTTAGAAAGCCTGTGACTTTGTGCCTGGGATTTTAAACGGCAAAAAACAACTTTATAACATTTGTGTCCAAAGCAGCAGCCAGAATCCCAGCAGGCTTTGAATTGGAGCCATGGTTTTAAAACAAGCTCTCGATCACACACATAGTTTCATTTACGGATATTTCAGTTACTCTTTGCCACCCACCAAAGGGTTAACCTGTTTGTAACTAATTACAAAGCCGGGATATTTTAACCCCAGGGTTTTAAACTGCAGGCCCCCCCCGGCCCCTCACACCCCACAATCTAACCAGAACTGGTTCATCTCAGATCCGGGGTCGGGGGGGGGGGAAAGGATTACAATCTGGATCCACCCCCCAACCCCCAACCTCAGTCCCCAGAAAGAGTTAAACTCCCCTCTTTAACCCGGGAACAAGCTGTGTCCGTCCCTCTGGGACAGACTTTTTAAAATCACCCTCCCAGCAGGGATTTATTTCTGTGAATCAGGAATCCCAGAACGGTGTGACTGAGGATTTTCTCCAGAGACTGGGAGCTGGGCACTGACTCCACACGACAGATTCCCCCCACACCCCCCCCAGATCCTGTGTCTCTTCCCAGCCCCTCACTGCAACTCCCCACAAACCTCACTTTTGTGCTCTTGTCCTGTTTACTCCTCACTCCCCCTCTCTCTTTCTCTGTCTTTGTCTCTTTCTGTCTCCCTGTCTTTCCCTCCCTGTCTGTCTTTCTTTCTCCTTGTCTCTATCTCTTCCCCACCCCCCCATCTTTCTCTGTCTCCCTGTCTTGCTCTTAACTCCCTGTATTTCTCTCCCCATATGTCTTTTGTCTTTTTCCCTCTGTTTGTCTCCCTCTCTCTCCCTCTCCCTGTCTAATATTATGAAACTATATATAACAGCAGCGGAAGAAAGTTCACACTTCCCACAGACGCCTGGTATTATATTAATTGAGGGTGACTCTATTCTGTAATGATTTATTTCATTATTCCTGAGTGAGTCTTGTCATTGGAACAACATTCTGTTGGGGAGTTTTCCCAGTTTGTTCATTATTTTAATAAGGTTGTAACCACCCCCCCCCAACCAGTCTAAATTAAAGAGCTGTTAGTTGTTCCTGATAGAGAGAGAATGTCAGATCCTGCTTTTATTTACCAATTCCTCCCACACTCCAAAGATGTGCGGCTTCGGTGGACTGGGCCGTGTTAAATTGACACCAGTGTCGGGGGATCAGCAGGTTACAAGTGCAGGATTACGGGAATAAGGCCTGGGTGGGATTGTGATCAGTACAGACTGGATGGGCTGAATGGCCTCCTTCTGCACTCTAGGGATTCTATGTCTAAAACCAGTAGCTTCTTAATATCTCACACACACTTATTTAAAGGGGGGTTTTATCCTTTTGGGGGTTCCAAAATCACACAGAGGGAAACCTCACCCCAGCGTAGTAACAATATTTATAATTCCACAATCACACCACCACCATCCCCCCCCCATTAGTCAATGAATGAATGACTCAAGTTGAAATGAAGTTAATTCTGCACAGCAAGATCCCGCTGGCAGTCCCACAAGGAGGAGACACCCCCCCCCCAGACTCTCTGTCTCTTTCCCCCTGCCCCTCCTGAGACCCTCACACCTTCCCCATCCTCTCTCTCTGTTTAGCTCTCCTTCCATTTCTCTATCTCTCTCTCTGCCTCCTCCCCTGCCCAACCCTTCCCCTTCCCCTCAATCTTTCCTGTTTAAAGTCCCGCTCAGGGTCCCAGTGCGAGGAATAGGGAGCCAGATTCACCTGTGTACACAGCAAGATCCCACTTGCGCGCACACACACACACACACAACCTGGTGAGGGCTGGATTAAATAAATCTTGTGGATGAGGATTGCAGGAGAGAGTGTGGGGAATGGGATCCACACCTCCCTCTCCCTAAATTAAATTGACAACAATTCACACTGGGGTTTTCTTTTACATTTTATTGAGAGATGAAATATAGATGGGAATGTGTGGGGAGAGAGAGAGGTGAGGGGGTGCAGGGATTGGTAGACTGGAGAAACATAGACACGGAATTTCTATACCCCCTGCCCCCAATCCAAATGGAAATTCCTGGGAAAACAGAGAGAGAAAAGAATCTGGAGTCACACAGCACAGAAACAGGCCCTTCGGCCCACCAGCTCAATGCTGGCCCATCAAATCCCAGTCTATACTCCTCCCGTTCCCCAGCACTTGCTCCATAGCCTACGATGGCTCGGCGATTAAACTGCTTGAATTTACCCAACCCCCTTTCAAGCTTTTTCCTGGAACCCGCTTTGCGGTCAGCAGCAGCAATGTGAACTTAAATCAGATGGGAAACTGTCCCCTTACACACAACCCCCACCCTCTTGCCTGCTGTGAGCCCCCTTCCCCACTCACTACCCTGTGTGTGTGTGTCTGCATCATCCCAAATCAGTAGAAAGGCTGGAACCCCCTCTTACATGAAGCCAAATCGTTTTTTAAACAAAATCCTGGCGGTGCACAGCAAGATCCCAAAGGTGCAGGCAGCGGTGTTGAGTGTTTTTTTTAAATTTGGAAAATATTTATACAGAGAGAGTGAGGCAGAGAGATGCTGAGACAGTGAAATCCGCTCCACCCAGGGACCCTCAAAATTCAGCTGCAGACCCTGTCCCTCCCTGAAGCCCCCCCTCCCTCTAACAGCCTCTGTCTCTCCCCCTGTATCTAACCCACACTTACAGCTGCTTCCCTGTTTCTGTCTCCGTCTCCATCTGTTTCTGCTACAGAAGAGACAGAGAGAGAAACAGAGACAGAGAGAGGCAGAACAGGGAGAGACAGAGATAAAGAGAGAGATTTGATAGTAATGTGGCCATATACAATTTATTGAGTGTGCTGTAATTTGGTGATTTGTTTTATACAGAGAGACACAGAGAGAGGTGAAGACAGTGACATTCTCTCCCTGGTACCCCGGCAAGCTCAAAGACACAGAAGCTGCAGACACTCACACACACACAAACTGCTTTGGTAAGTTTCCCCAATCTCTCTCTCTCTCTCTGTCTTTTTATCTATGTCTCTGTGTGTGTGTGTCCCTCTCTCTCTCTCAGTAAATACATTGCAGTGTTAATGTGAGCCTTATTTGTGACACTAATAGACTTTAAAACTTTAAGTATCTCTCTGTCTCTTTATCTCTCTCTCTCTCTGTAACTTACTTGCAGTGTAACTTATTAATTATGAGCCTTGTGACAGCAATAAATACATTTTAAAACTTTCAACTTTGATATAAAGTTGGAAGAAACTCCAGGGAGTGTTTGTGAAGATGTTGGGGGTTGTGGAAAGGTCAGGGGTTTCCAGTTCACATCTTGCTGCTGTTTGGGGCAATGGGAGTTCCCTTTGCATTTACAGGGAGCTCTGAAACCTCAGGGCTTTCTGCCTGACTGTCTTTGAACAGTTTCACATGTTTAAACACTCGGACCTCTGGCCCTTGTTGGCAAGATCAGAATATCTCACTGCCCACCCGCACCCCCCCTACACACCCCCCCAAACTCCCCCACTCTGTGTGTGTGTTGTACAAATTCTGGAAACTTCCCCACAGTCCCCTGAAAGTTTTCAAACTGAGCAAACCCATCTTTTTTAAAATAAAATCCCAGTGGTGCACAGCAAGATCCCAAGGTGCAGTCAGCTGTGTTGAGTGTTTTTTACTTTGGGAACTGTCTATACAGAGAGAGGCAGAGAGAGGGACTGAGACAGTGAAATCAAACCCTCCCCGGGACACCCAGAATGAAAATTACACAGCACAAAGTCCCAGGATTGCTGCTTTCCAGATTTTACTGAGAGATTGTCCCACTAAATATTAATTCCTGGGAAAAAGAGGGAGAGAGAATAAAAAAGAGAGGCAGATAGAGGAAGGGAGTGGAGAGAAAAGCAGAGAAAAATCGACAGAATGGGGGAAAAGCTGTGGAGAGGATGGAATGAAAATCTGAAGATTGGAAAACTGAATTTTATTTAACAATGAGGAACAGCGCTCTGTCTCCTACCCCTGTTATTTTAGATTTAAAACAAACTTACAGACAGTTTCATCAATAACTTACCCTTTGTCACCCACCAAAGGCTTAATGTGTTTGCAAATCTGGCAATTTTTTTTACCCCCAGGATTTTAAACTCCAGCCCCCCCACACCCCACAATCTAACCAGAACTGGTTCTCTATCTCTCACTCTCTGCCTCCTTCCCCAACCCTCCTCCTTCCTCCTCAATCTTTCCTGTTTAAAGTTCCCTCACCCTGCGAGGAAATAGGGGGCCAGACACCTCCCCCAACCAACCTATTTACACATCAAGATCCCCCCCCCCCACACACACACACACACACACTACCTGGTGAGAGTTAACTAAATGTAGGGGGGTGAAGAGTGCAGGAGAGAAATGGGATCCACACCTCCCTCCTTCTCTCCCTGAATTAAATTGACAACAATTCACACTGGGGTTTTCTTTCACATTTTATTGAGAGATGAAATATAGATGGGAATGTGTGGGGAGAGAGAGAGGGGAGGGGGTGCAGGGATTTGTAAGAACACTGGAGAGACATAGGCACGGAATTTCTATACCCCCCCGCCCCCAATCCAAATAGAAATTCCTGGGAAAACAGAGAGAGAGAAAAGAATCTGGAGTCACACAGCACAGAAACAGGCCCTTCGGCCCACCAGCTCAATGCTGGCCCATCAAATCCCAATCTATACTCCTCCCGTTCCCCAGCACATGCTCCATCGCCTAAAATGCCTCGGCGATTAAAGAGCTTGAATTTACCCAACCCCCTTTCGAGCTTTTCCTTGAACCTGCTTTTAGAGGTCCCTGAGCCGGATCGTGTTTAAGAATAAAAAGTGTGATCGCTGTTGCAGTGCGGGGCAAACGCCACAGGCCCCGTGTGTGCACAGGAAGATCCCACAGCAAATGTTTAAAGAAAATGTTTAAATTAAACAGCACAAGAACCCAGGATTCCTCCTTCTCAGATCTTACTGAGAGATTGTTCAGCTAAATATTAACTCTTAATATTAGGGGTCTTTCAACAGACTTCTGGATGAGTACATGGGATTTAACAGGATTGAGAGTTATAGGTAAGCCTGGTAGGTAGAGATAATAATCTGTGCAACTTGTGGGCTGAAGGGCCTGTTTGTGCTGTAGTTTTCCTGTGATTCTATGTTTATATAATTCTTAATTCCTTGGGAAGGGAGAGAGAATAAAATTAATTTAAATAACAGAAAATGTTTAAATTAAACAGCACCAAAAGCCAGGATTCCCCCTTCACAGATCTTACTGAGAGATTGTTCAGCTAAATATTAATTCCTGGGAGAAAGAGGGAGAGAGAGAGAGAATAAAAAGGAGAGGAAAATGGAGAGAAAGAGAGAGAGAGTAAGTAGAGAGAAATAGACATAACGGGGGAAAAGCTGTGGAGAGGATAGAAAGGAATCCTGAAGATCTGAAAACTGAATTGTAAAGACCTCTGTGAAGTTTATTTAACAGTTAGGAACAGCGCTCTGTCTCCCAGCTCCTGTTATTTTAGATTTAAAATAAACCTTGAGACAGTTTCAAATCAGAGATATTTAATTTACACTTTGCCACCCAGCAAAGGGTTAATGTGTTTGTGACTAATTACAAAGCCGGGATATTTTAACCCCAGGGTTTTAAACTCCAGCACCCCCCCCCCACCCCACAATCTAACCAGAACTGGTTCATCCGAGGAAGTGAGATTAAAATTAAACCTGGATCGGGATAATAAAGAGACAACAACTCACGTGCGGCCTATAGAACAGGAATCCGTCCATCCATCCTCCTCTGGAGAAAAGACCCTTGTCCAAGGATTCCCAGTCCCATTGCAAGCTTCAAAATTCAAATCCCTGGGGAGAAGAGAAAATAATGAATTAAAATACAAGAACATGTATTAAATTAAACAGCACAAGAGCCCAGGATTCCCCTTTCTCAGTTACACTATCTCTCAGTAAAATCTAAATATTAATTCTTGAGGAAAAGAGAGAGAAATATATTAAAATATAAGAAAATGTTTAAATTATATAGCACAAGAACCCAGGATTCCCCCTTCTCAGATTTCCCTGAGAGATTGTCTAACTAGATATTAATTCTTGGGGAAAAGAGAGAGAAATATATTAAAATATAAGAAAATGTTTAAATTATATAGCACAAGAACCCAGGATTCCCCCTTCTCAGATTTCCCTGATAGATTGTCTACCTAGATATTAATTCTTGGGGAAAAGAGAGAGAAATATATTAAAATACAAGAACATGTTTAAATTATATAGCACAAGAACCCAGGATTCCCCCTTCTCAGATTTCCCTGAGAGATTGTCTAACTAGATATTAATTCTTGGGGAAAAGAGAGAGAAATATATTAAAATATAAGAAAATGTTTAAATTATATAGCACAAGAACCCAGGATTCCCCCTTCTCAGATTTCCCTGATAGATTGTCTAACTAGATATTAATTCTTGGGGAAAAGAGAGAGAAATATATTAAAATATAAGAAAATGTTTAAATTATATAGCACAAGAACCCAGGATTCCCCCTTCTCAGATTTCCCAGAGAGATTGTCTAACTAGATATTAATTCTTGGGGAAAAGAGAGAGAAATATATTAAAATATAAGAAAATGTTTAAATTATATAGCACAAGAACCCAGGATTCCCCCTTCTCAGATTTCCCTGAGAGATTGTCTAACTAGATATTAATTCTTGGGGAAAAGAGAGAGAAATATATTAAAATACAAGAACATGTTTAAATTATATAGCACAAGAACCCAGGATTCCCCCTTCTCAGATTTCCCTGAGAGATTGTCTAACTAGATATTAATTCTTGGGGAAAAGAGAGAGAAATATATTAAAATATAAGAAAAGGTTTAAATTATATAGCACAAGAACCCAGGATTCCCCCTTCTCAGATTTCCCTGATAGATTGTCTAACTAGATATTAATTCTTGGGGAAAAGAGAGAGAAATATATTAAAATACAAGAACATGTTTAAACAGCACAAGAGCCCAGGATTCACCCTTCTCAGTTACACAACTTCTTAATAATATCTAAAGATTAATTCTTGAGGGAGGAAATGGAGAGAAAGCAGATAGGAAATAGACAGAATGGGGGAAAGGCTTTAGACAGGACAAAATGAAAGTCTGAAATTTTGAAAACTGAATTGTAAAGACCTCTGTGAATTTTATTTAACAATTAGGAACAGCGCTCTGTCTCCCATCCCTGTTACCTTAGATTTAAAATAAACCTTGAGACAGTTTCAAATCAGAGATATTTAATTTACTCTTTGCCACCCAGCAAAGGGTTAATGTGTTTGTGACTCTCAGTTACACTATCTCTCAGTAAGATCCAAATACAACAAGTCAGTTGTAAAGCAGAGGATAAAAAAGATTGGGACAGTGTGTGTTTCTCTCTGTCTCTCTATTCCACTCTCATTCAGATCTCCCTCCCTCTGATATTAAACATTAAATCTGGATCAGGGTCATAAACAGACACAACTCACCCCCCACCCCGGGGTGAAGTTGGGGAACAGGCCTCAGTCAGCCCTCCCTCTGGAAGAAGCTCCTCTCCCTCGTCCCGGTCACAAACATTCCCGTCCTTCGGATCCTCGGCACGTCCCCAGTTTTCACAATTCCTCAGGAGGAAAAGAGATCAAAATTAGTTAAAAATAGAGAGCAAAAAAAAACACATTTGGCCATTTTCAGAATAAAAAACACAAACTATCACATTGAGGAGTCCAGCATTTCCATTCAAATCCGTTCAGCATCATATCCACACAAGCAAAGCACAGGTTAAAAAGCAGATTGACACACACACACACACACACTGTGACAGAGTGGGAACGTGTTCAGTGAAGGGGGATTATTGGTGTGGGGACTGAAAGCTCTCAGAGTCACTTTTATCCTGGAGTGAGCCGGATACAAACCCCCCCCCCTGAGTCTCTGACGTGTTTGCAATGTCTGTCTCTCTAATGAGATGCTAATTCCGCCGCCCCCCTCACCCCAGGGGAGTTTGTGGCAATGTCAGACTGACTCTTGATATGTTAATGCAGGGTGGGAATGGATTCTGTAACCCCGTCTTTAGTTTCAAACTTTATGTCTTCTCCCCGCTTGTCGGTCGTGTTGGTCCATTTCAAACACCCCCCCACCCCCACACCAGCCCCGAAAATCCATGCAGCCGGTCCCCACAACCCAGCGAGTGGAGGGGGAATGGGGTGGTGTGAGTGAGTGGATTGGAGATTGTGCCTGTGTGTGTGTGTCTGTCTGTCTGTCTGTCTATCCCCCCCCACCACCTCTCTCTCTGCTCACACCTCCTGTCCCCCCTCCAGCCTGTTGAAGACAGGGGAAGAATGGGAGTTGAACAAAGTCTCCATTTCCAAAGGCTTTTGGACCCCTTTCTCACACCAGTTTTGTCCACTGATCTGTCCCCTATCAATTGGGGCAAAAAAAGGTTTTATTTCTCTCCCTGTGAGATATGAAGTCACTAATTACTAAATGCAGGCAAAAACACATCCCGTTGTTATACCGGGATCTTCGATGGGAAGACTTTCTCTCACACGCACTCTGTATCACAAACACACTCTCCCACACACACTATCCCTCTCACTCATGCTCTCTCTCAAACACACTTTGTCTCTCACACACACACTCTCTGTCCCACACACACACACTCTCTCTCACATACACGCTGTCTCACACTCTTGCGCACACTCTCTCTCGCGCACACTCTCTCTCGCGCACACTCTCTCTCGCGCACACTCTCTCTCGCGCACACTCTCTCTCGCGCACACTCTCTCTCGCGCACACTCTTGCGCACACACTCTCTCGCGCACACTCTCTCTCACGCACACTCTCTCTCGCGCACACTCTCTCACGCTCACACTCTCTCACGCTCACTGTCTCTCATGTTCCCTCTCTCACGCACACTCACTCTCTCTCTCACACAACCTCACTCTCTCACTCTCACACTGTCTCTGTCTCACACACTCTCTCTGTCTCACATATTCTCTCTCTCTCCCTCACACTGTCTCTCACACACACTGTCTCTCACACACACTGTCTCTCACACACACTGTCTCTCACACACACTGGCTCTCACAGACACTGGCTCTCACATACACTGGCTCTCACACACACTCTCTCTCACACACACACACACTCTCTCACACACTCTCTTTGTCACACACTCTCTTTGTCACACACTCTCTCTGTCACACACTCTCTCTGTCACACACACTCTCTCTCTCACACGCACTCTCTCTCACACACACTGTCTCTCACACAGTCTCACAAATGCACTCTCCCATACGCTCTCCCTCTCACTCATGCTCTCTCTCATAAACGCACATGCTCTCTCTCGCACACACTGTCTCTCGCACACTCTCTCTGTCACATACTCTCTCTCTCACACATTGTCTATCACATTCCCTCTCTCTCTCACATACAATCTCTCTCCCACACACTCTGTCTCTCACACACACACTTTCACACACACACATTCTCTCACATGTTCTCTCTCTATTTCACACACACTCTCTCTCTCACACGCACTCTCCCACACTCTCTCTCTCACAGACACACACTCTGTCACACACACTCTTATCTCTCACACACTCTCTCTCACACACATGCTCTCTCACACACACTCTCGCGCACACCCTCTCTCGCGCACACTCTCTCTCGCACACACTCTCTCTCGCACACACTCTCTCTCGCACACACTCTCTCTCGCACACACTCTCTCTCACACACACTCTCTCTCGCACACACTCTCTCTCACACACACTCTCTCTCACGCGCACAGTCTTCCTCGCTCACTGTCTCTCATATTCCCTCACTCACACACTCACTCTCTCTCTCTCTCACACTCTGTCTCTGTCTCACACACTCTGTCTCTGTCTCACATATTCTCTCTCTCTCACACACGCTCTCTCTCACACACGCTCTCTCACACACGCACATTCTCTCACACACACTATCTCTCACATACACACTCTCTCTCATACACCGTCTGTCTCACACACACGCTGTCTCTCACACACACGCTGTCTCTCACACACACGCTGTCTCTCACACACACTCTCTCTCACACACACTCTCTCTCTCTCACACACACTCTCTCTCACCCACACGCTGTCTCTCACACACTCTGTCTCTCACACATACTCTCTCTCACACACACTCTCTCTCACACACACTCTCTCTGTCACACACTCTCTCTCACACACTCTCTCTCTCACACACTCTGTCACACACACTCTCTTTCATACACACTCTCTCACACACGCACTCTCTCTCACACACGCACACTCTCTCACACACTCTGTCTCTCTCTCTTGTAAACGCACATGCTCTCTCTCGCACACACTGTCTCTCGCACACACTGCCTCTCGCACACTCTCTGTGTCACATACTCTCTCTCTCTCACGCACTCTCTCACACATTGTCTATCACATTCCCTCTCTCTCTCACACACACTCTCTCTCCCACACACTCTGTCTCTCACACACACACTTTCACACACGCACATTCTCTCTCACACACGTTCTCTCTCTATTTCACACACACTCTCTCTCTCACACGCACTCTCCCACACTCTCTCTCTCACAGACACACACTCTGTCACACACACTCTTATCTCACACACACTCTCTCTCACACACATGCTCTCTCACACACACTCTCGCGCACACCCTCTCTCGCGCACACCCTCTCTCGCGCACACACTCTCTCGCGCACACCCTCTCTCGCGCACACTCTCTCTCGCACACACTCTCTCTCGCACACACTCTCTCTCGCACACACTCTCTCACGCGCACAGTCTTTCTCGCTCAACGTCTCTCATATTCCCTCACTCACACACTCACTCTCTCTCTCTCTCACACTCTGTCTCTGTCTCACACACTCTCTCTCTGTCTCACATATTCTCTCTCTCTCACACACGCTCTCTCTCACACACGCTCTCTCACACACGCACATTCTCTCACACACACTATCTCTCACATACACACTATCTCTCACATACACACTCTCTCTCATACACCGTCTCACACACACGCTGTCTCTCACACACACGCTGTCTCTCACACACACGCTGTCTCTCACACACACTCTCTCTCACACACACTCTCTCTCTCACACACACTCTCTCTCACCCACACGCTGTCTCTCACACACTCTGTCTCTCACACACACACTTTCACACACACACATTCTCTCACACATGTTCTCTCTCTATTTCACACACACTCTGTCTCTCACACGCACTCTCCCACACTCTCTCTCTCTCTCTCACACACACACTCTCTCACACACACTCTTATCTCACACACTCACTCTCACACACACACTCTCTCACACACACTCTTATCTCACACACTCACTCTCACACACACGCTCTCTCACACACACTCTCGCGCACACCCTCTCTCGCGCACACCCACTGTCGCGCACACCCTCTCTCGCACACACTCTCTCTCGCACACACTCTCTCTCGCGTGTACAGTCTTTCTCACGCGCACAGTCTTTCTCGCTCACTGTCTCTCATATTCCCTCACTCACACACTCGCTCTCTCTCTCACACTCTGTCTCTGTCACACACACTCTCTCTCTGTCTCACATATTCTCTCTCTCTCACACATGCTCTCTCTCACACACGCTCTCTCTCTCACACGCTCTCACACACACACATTCTCTCACACACACTATCTCTCACATACACCGTCTGTCTCACACACACGCTGTCTCTCACACACACACTGTCTCTCACACACACTCTGTCTCTCACACACACTCTCTCTCACGCACACTCTGTCTCTCACACACTCTCTCTCACACACACTGTCTCTCACACACACTGTCTCTCACACACACTCTCTCTCACACACACTCTGTCTCTCACACACACTCTCTCTCACACACACACTGTCTCTCACACACACTCTGTCTCTCACACACACTCTGTCTCACACACACTCTGTCTCTCACACACTCTCTCTCACACACACTGTCTCTCACACACACTGTCTCTCACACACACTCTCTCTCACACACACTCTGTCTCTCACACACGCTCTGTCTCTCACACACACACTCTCACACACACAGTCTCCTTCTCTGTCTGTGTGCGTCTTCTCTCTCTCTCTCTCTCTCTCTCTCTCTCTCGTTTTCTCTCTCATAGAACATAGAACGTTACAGCACAGTACAGGCCCTTCGGCCCTCAATGTTGTGCCGAGCTACGTCCAATCCCAGGATGAAGGTCATTTATAAAGATGACCAACAGCAGTGGCCCCCAAAACAGATCCCTGCGGTACGCCACTAGTAACTGAACTCCAGGTTGAATATTATCCATCAATCACCACCCTCTGTCTTCTATCAGCGAGCCAATTCCTAATCCAAACCGCTAAATCCCCCTCAATCCCATTTATCCGTATTTTCTACAGTATCTTACCATCGGGAGACTTATCAAACACTCTCTCTATATATCGGTCTCTCTCTCTCTCTCTCTCTGTATCCGTCTTTCTCTGTATTTCTGTCTGTCTCTCTTTCTCTATCTCTTTCTCTCTCTGTTTGTCTCTGTCTCTTACCTGTCTCTTTCTCTCTCTATTGTGTTTTTCTCTCTCTATCTGTATCTCTCTCCCTGTATCTGTGTGTGTCTCTCTCTCTGTATCTGTATGTCTCACTCTGTATCTATGTGTGTATCTCTCTCTGTCTGTCTCTATCTGTATCTATATCTCTGTCTCTCTCTATGGTGTTTCTTGTTCTGTTTATCTGTATCTCTCTCTGTAACTGTGTGTCTCTCTCTCTCTCTGTGTGACTGTGTGTATCTCTCACTCTCTGTGTCTCTATCTCTCTGTCTGTGTGTGTGTCTCTCTCTATCTGTGTGCCTCTCTCTCTAACAGTCTGTGTCTATTTCTGTATCTGTGTCTGTCTTGCTGTATGTGTGTGTGTGTGTGAGTGTGTCTCTCCCTGTCTCTTCCTATCCATCTGTGTCTCTCTCTGAGTTTTGCTCTCCCTCTCTCTCACTCTCTCTGTATCTGAATGTCTCACTCTGTATCTGTACATGTGTCCCTCTCTCTGTCTCTCTCACTCCCAGTTTCTCTCTCTGTCTCTCTCTCTGCATTTCTCTCTGTCTGTCTATCTCCCTATCTCTCTCTCTCTTTGTGTGTGTGTCTCTCCATCTGTCTCTGTCTATGTCTCTCCATTTCTCTCTCTCTCTCTTTCTGTGTCTCTCCCTCTCTCTCTGTGTCCCTCTCTCTATCTGTGTGTGTCTCCCTTCCTCTATCTGTGTTTCTCTCTCTCTCTCTCTTTCTGTACCTGTGTGTCTCTGTTTATCTGTTACATGTATGTGTGTCTCCCTCTTGCTCTCTGTGTATGTCTCTCTCTCTCTGTACGTGTATCTCTCTGTACCTGTGTGTCTCTGTATCTGTGTCTCTGTATCTGTGTCTCTGTACCTGTTTCTCTCTGTATCTGTGTATCTCTGTACCTGTGTGTCTCTGTATCTCTGTATCTGTGTGTCTCTATGTGTCTCTCTGTATCTCTAAGTTGCCCCTTAGTGTTCCAAGTTGTCCCAGAGATGGAGAGACAGGGACACAGGGGAGA
>JAGIQG010000066.1:0-130000 GCA_024679065.1 Sphyrna mokarran | reverse complement strand
CGTCTTTCTCTGTATTACTCTGTATTTCCGTCTGTCTCTGTCTCTCTCTGTCTCTCTCTCTCTGTCTCTGTATCTCTCACTCTATCCGTCTCTCTCTCTCTCTCTCTCTCTGCATCTGTCTCTCTCTTTGTGTCTGATTCTCTCTTTCTGTATCTCTCTCTCCCTATGTGTGTGTGTCTCCCTCTCTGCATCTCTCTCTCTCTCTCTCTCTCTCTCCATGTGCGTATCTTTCTCTCTCTCCATCAGTATCTCTGTCCCTGTATCTGTCTCTTTCTCTCTCTATTGTGTTTTTCTCTCTCTATCTGTATCTCTCTCCCTCATTCTCAGGGGAAGAATGGGAGTTGAACAAAGTCTCCATTTCCAAAGGATTTTGGACCCCTTTCTCACACCAGTTTTGTCCACTGATCTGTCCCCTATCAATTGGGGCAAAAAAAGGTTTTATTTCTCTCCCTGTGAGATATGAAGTCATTAATTACTAAATGCAGGCAAAAACACATAGAACATAGAACATAGAACAATACAGCACAGAACAGGCCCTTCGGCCTTCGATGTTGTGCCGACCAAAATAAAAAGCAATGCCCCTCCTAACTAAACCATTCCCTTCTCATCCATATACTTATCAACTAACCTCTTAAACGCCACCAAACTTGGCGCATCTACAACAGCTGCAGGCAGGGCATTCCACTCCCTAATCACTCTTTGAGTAAAGAACCTACCTCTGATATCCGTCCTATAACTCATACCCCTTAATTTAAAGTTGTGTCCCCTCGTGCTAGCTTTCTCCATCCTAGGAAAAAGGCTATCACTGTCCACCCTATCCAAACCTCTAATTATCTTATATGCTTCAATAAGATCCCCCCTTAGCCGCCTCCTTTCTAACGAAAACAACCTCAAATCCTTCAACCTCTCTTCATAGGACCTGCCCTCCATACCAGGCAACATCCTAGTAAACCTCCTCTGTACCCTCTCCAATGCCTCCACATCTTTCTTATTAATTGCATCCCGTTATTATACCGGGATCTTCGATGGGAAGACTTTCTCTCACACGCACTCTGTATCACAAACACACTCTCCCACACACACTATCCCTCTCACTCATGCTCTCTCTCAAACACACTTTGTCTCTCACACACGCACTCTCTGTCCCACACACACACACTCTCTCTCACATACACGCTGTCTCACACTCTTGCGCACACTCTCTCTCGCGCACACTCTCTCTCGCGCACACTCTTGCGCACACACTCTCTCGCGCACACTCTCTCACGCTCACTGTCTCTCATGTTCCCTCTCTCACACACACTCACTCTCTCTCTCACACATACTCACTCTCTCACTCTCACACTGTCTCTGTCTCACACACTCTCTCTGTCTCACATATTCTCTCTCTCTCCCTCACACTGTCTCTCACACATACTGTCTCTCACACATACTGTCTCTCACACACACTGTCTCTCACACACACTGGCTCTCACACACACTCTCTCTCACACACACACACACTCTCTCACACACTCTCTTTGTCACACACTCTCTTTGTCACACACTCTCTGTCACACACTCTCTCTGTCACACACACTCTCTTTCTCACACACACTCTCTCTCACACACGCACTCTCTCTCACACACACTGTCTCTCACACAGTCTCACAAATGCACTCTCCCATACGCTCTCCCTCTCACTCATGCTCTCTCTCATAAACGCACATGCTCTCTCTCGCACACACTGTCTCTCGCACACTCTCTCTGTCACATACTCTCTCTCTCACACACTCTCTCACACATTGTCTATCACATTCCCTCTCTCTCTCTCACACACAATCTCTCTCCCACACACTCTGTCTCTCACACACACACTTTCACACACACACATTCTCTCACACATGTTCTCTCTCTATTTCACACACACTCTCTCTCTCACACGCACTCTCCCACACTCTCTCTCACACACACACACTCTGTCACACACACTCTTATCTCACACACACTCTCTCTCACACACATGCTCTCTCACACACACTCTCGCGCACACCCTCTCTCGCGCACACTCTCTCTCGCACACACTCTCTCTCGCACACACTCTCTCTCGCACACACTCTCTCTCGCACACACTCTCTCTCACACACACTCTCTCTCACGCGCACAGTCTTCCTCGCTCACTGTCTCTCATATTCCCTCACTCACACACTCACTCTCTCTCTCTCTCACACTCTGTCTCTGTCTCACACACTCTCTCTCTGTCTCACATATTCTCTCTCTCTCACACACGCTCTCTCTCACACACGCTCTCTCACACACGCACATTCTCTCACACACACTATCTCTCACATACACACTATCTCTCACATACACACTCTCTCTCATACACCGTCTGTCTCACACACACGCTGTCTCTCACACACACGCTGTCTCTCACACACACTCTCTCTCACACACACTCTCTCTCTCACACACACTCTCTCTCACCCACACGCTGTCTCTCACACACTCTGTGTCTCACACACTCTGTCTCTCACACACACTCTCTCTCACACACACTCTCTCTGTCACACACTCTCTCTCACACACTCTCTCTCTCACGCACTCTGTCACACACACTCTCTTTCATACACACTCTCTCACACACGCACTCTCTCTCACACACGCACACTCTCTCACACACTCTGTCTCTCACACAGTCTCACAAATACACTCTCCCACACGCTCTCCCTCTCACTCATGCTCTCTCTTGTAAACGCACATGCTCTCTCTCGCACACACTGTCTCTCGCACACACTGTCTCTCGCACACTCTCTCTGTCACATACTCTCTCTCTCACGCACACACTTTCACACACACACATTCTCTCTCACACACGTTCTCTCTCTATTTCACACACACTCTCTCTCTCACACGCACTCTCCCACACTCTCTCTCTCTCTCACACACTCTTATCTCACACACTCACTCTCACACACACACTCTCTCACACACACTCTTATCTCACACACTCACTCTCACACACACGCTCTCTCACACACACTCTCGCGCACACCCTCTCTCGCGCACACCCACTGTCGCGCACACCCTCTCTCGCGCACACCCTCTCTCGCACACACTCTCTCTCGCACACACTCTCTCTCGCGTGTACAGTCTTTCTCACGCGCACAGTCTTTCTCGCTCACTGTCTCTCATATTCCCTCACTCACACACTCGCTCTCTCTCTCACACTCTGTCTCTGTCACACACACTCTCTCTCTGTCTCACATATTCTCTCTCTCTCACACACGCTCTCTCTCACACACGCTCTCTCTCTCACACGCTCTCTCACACACACACATTCTCTCACACACACTATCTCTCACATACACCGTCTGTCTCACACACACGCTGTCTCTCACACACACACTGTCTCTCACACACACTCTGTCTCTCACACACACTCTCTCTCACGCACACTCTGTCTCTCACACACTCTCTCTCACACACACTGTCTCTCACACACACTGTCTCTCACACACACTCTCTCTCACACACACTCTGTCTCTCACACACACTCTCTCTCACACACACACTGTCTCTCACACACACACTGTCTCTCACACACACTCTGTCTCACACACACTCTTCTCTCACACACACGTCTCTCACACACACTGTCTCTCACACACACTCTCTCTCACACACACTCTGTCTCTCACACACTCTCTCTCACACACACTGTCTCTCACACACACTTCTCTCACACACACCCTACACACACACTCTGTCTCTCACACACGCTCTGTCTCTCACACACACACTCTCACACACACACTCTCCTTCTCTGTCTGTGTGCGTCTTCTCTCTCTCTCTCTCTCTCTCTCTCTCGTTTTCTCTCTCATAGAACATAGAACGTTACAGCACAGTACAGGCCCTTCGGCCCTCAATGTTGTGCCGAGCTACGTCCAATCCCAAGATCAAGGTCATTTATAAAGATGACCAACAGCAGTGGCCCCCAAAACAGATCCCTGCGGTACGCCACTAGTAACTGAACTCCAGGTTGAATATTATCCATCAATCACCACCCTCTGTCTTCTATCAGCGAGCCAATTCCTGATCCAAACCGCTAAATCCCCCTCAATCCCATTTATCCGTATTTTCTACAGTATCTTACCATCGGGAGACTTATCAAACACTCTCTCTATATATCGGTCTCTCTCTCTCTCTCTCTGTATCCGTCTTTATCTGTATTTCTGTCTGTCTCTCTTTCTCTATCTCTCTCTCTCTCTGTTTGTCTCTGTCTCTTACCTGTCTCTTTCTCTCTCTATTGTGTTTTTCTCTCTCTATCTGTATCTCTCTCCCTGTATCTGTGTGTGTCTCTTTCTCTGTATCTGTATGTCTCACTCTGTATCTATGTGTGTATCTCTCTCTGTCTGTCTCTATCTGTATCTATATCTCTGTCTCTCTCTATGGTGTTTCTTGTTCTGTTTATCTGTATCTCTCTCTGTAACTGTGTGTCTCTCTCTCTCTCTGTGTGACTGTGTGTATCTCTCACTCTCTGTGTCTCTATCTCTCTGTCTGTGTGTGTGTCTCTCTCTATCTGTGTGCCTCTCTCTCTAACAGTCTGTGTCTATTTCTGTATCTGTGTCTGTCTTGCTGTATGTGTGTGTGTGTGTGTGAGTGTGTCTCTCCCTGTCTCTTCCTATCCATCTGTGTCTCTCTCTGAGTTTTGCTCTCCCTCTCTCTCACTCTCTCTGTATCTGAATGTCTCACTCTGTATCTGTACATGTGTCCCTCTCTCTGTCTCTCTCACTCCCAGTTTCTCTCTCTGTCTCTCTCTCTGCATTTCTCTCTGTCTGTCTATCTCCCTATCTCTCTCTCTCTTTGTGTGTGTGTCTCTCCATCTGTCTCTGTCTATGTCTCTCCATTTCTCTCTCTCTCTCTTTCTGTGTCTCTCCCTCTCTCTCTGTGTCCCTCTCTCTATCTGTGTGTGTCTCCCTTCCTCTATCTGTGTTTCTCTCTCTCTCTCTCTCTCTGTACCTGTGTGTCTCTGTTTATCTGTTACATGTATGTGTGTCTCCCTCTTGCTCTCTGTGTATGTCTCTCTCTCTCTCTGTACGTGTATCTCTCTGTACCTGTGTGTCTCTGTATCTGTGTCTCTGTATCTGTGTCTCTGTACCTGTTTCTCTCTGTATCTGTGTATCTCTGTACCTGTGTGTCTCTGTATCTGTGTCTCTGTATCTGTGTCTCTGTACCTGTTTCTCTCTATATCTGTGTATCTCTGTACCTGTGTGTCTCTGTATCTCTGTAGCTGTGTGTCTCTATGTGTCTCTCTGTATCTCTAAGTTGCCCCTTAGTGTTCCAAGTTGTCCCAGAGATGGAGAGACAGGGACACAGGGGAGCCCGAAACGCTACAGAAACAGGAGAAAGGTTTGAAAATGGAGGAGTGTTTCTTATCCATCTATAAAAATCATCCACTCTGACAGCAGTTCCATTTCACACTCTCTGCTCAGTCCTGTGTTGGGGGGTGTTTAGTGTGGGATCAGTGTTTGCTTTTCTCAAACCGCACTGATATTCTCAACAAGGGCAAGAAGTTTCAGTCTTTAAAAATGTAAAGATTACAAACCCAAAGCAGACAGAGAATGATGAGGCCTCACACCTTCAATGTAGTAATTCCCCCAATCTTTCCTTTTGAATATTGCTTCCCTCCTCTGTTTGAAGTATTGGAGACGTAGAAATTACTGAAACAATTCAATCTCTCGGGACAATCTCTGTAAACAGCTTCTGGAAATAAATTGACACTTTAATCACCCAAAACGCTGAATATTCATTCAAACATTTCCCTCCGCATATCCTTGTAAATGTAAAGATAACTCCCATTTCCCCAAAGCAGGAAGATATGGAATGGAATCATCTGAACCTCTCTATCAAAGATAGAAAGTTTGTTTTCTATCAAGTTTATTTATTAGTGTCACAAGTAGGTTCACATTAACACTGGAATGAAATTACTGTGAAAATTCCCCAGTCGACACACTGTGGGACCTGTTTGGGTTACACTGAGGGAGAATTTAGCGCGGCCAATGCTCTTAATCAACACATCTTCCGGACTGTGGGAGCAGCCGGGGGAAACCCACACAGACACGGGGAGAACATACAGAGTCCGCACTGACAGTGACCCAAGCTGGGAATCAAACCCGGGTCCGTGACGCTGTGTAGCAGTAGTTAGTGCAAACCACTGTGTCACCGTGCCAGCATCTATACATACAGACACATAGATATATGGAGACACACACACACACAGATCTGCTGCGATTATATACAGAGGTAGATATTCTTAGATACTCAGAAATATATAGAAAGACACACAGACAGACACCCACACACACACAGGGAGAGAGAGAGAGAGAAAAACACTGTAAGACAGATAGATACACAGAAAGAATTACACACACACACACACACACACACACACACACACACACACAGACACACACAGACACACACACACACACAGACACACACACACACACACAGACACACACAGACACACACAGAGACACACACACACACACACACACAGACAGACACACACAGACACACACATAGACACACAGACACACACACACACACACACACACACACACACACACACACACACACACACACACACACACACACACACACACACACACACACACACACACACAGACACACACACACACACAGACATACAGACACACACACAGACACACACACACACACACACACACACACACACACACACACACACACACACACACACACACACACACACACACACACACACACACACACACACACACACACACACACACACACACACACACACACACACACACAGAAACACACACTTGACTTGTCCAAGCTGCCCCTTTTATTAAAACTCCTAAGCTAATCCCATTTGCCCACATTTGACCCATATCCCTCTGTACCCATCTTCCCCATGGAACGGTGGAAATATTTTTTAGAAGACAAGATTGTCTCCCTCTTTCTCTCTGCCACTCTCTCTCTCATCTCTCTCTGCCACCTTCTCTCTCTGCCACTCACTCTCTCTCCCACTCTCTGTCTCACACACCCTCTCTCACACACACTCTGTCTCTCTCACACTCTCTCTTTCACACTCTCTCTCACCCACACTCTCTCTCTCACACTCTCTCTCTCTCATCCACACTCTCTCTCTCTCACACATACTCTCCCTCTCACACACGCTCTCTCTCTCACACACACTCTCTCTCACACACACTCTCTCACACACACTCTCTCACACTCTCTCTCTCACCCACACTCTCTCTCTCACACACACTCCCTCTCTCTCACACACTCTCTCACACACACACTGTCTCACACTCTCTCTCGCACACTCTCTCACATTGTCTATCACACACGTTCTCTCTCACACTATCACACACACTCTCTCTCTCACACTCTCCCTCTCTCACACTCTCTCTCTCACACACACTCCTTCTCACACACTCTCTCTCACACACTCTCTTTCACACACACTCTCTCTCTCACACACACACTCTCTCTTACACACACACTCTCTCTCTCACACACACTCTCTCTCTCACACACTCTCTCTCACACACACACTGTCTCACACTCTGCCTTGCACACTCTCTCACACTGTCTATCACACACACTCTCTCTCACACACTCTCTCTCTCCCACTCTCTCTCTCCCACTGTCTCTCTCACACATTCTCTCTCACACACACTCTCTCTCTCACACACACTCTCTCTCTCACATACACTCTCTCTCACACACAGTCTCGCTCACGCACAGTCTCTCTCACACACACTCTCACACACACACTCTCTCACCCACACTCTGTCCCACACACACTCCCTCTCACACACACTCTCTGCAACACACACACACTCTCTCACACACACTCTGTCTCACGCACACTCTGTCCAACACACACACACTCTCTCACACACACTCTGTCTCACACACACTCTCTCTCTCGCTCTCTCACTCATAGAACATAGGGAGGGAGAGGGTGAGTCATAAAGTCATAGAGGTTTACACACACTCTGTCTGTCACACACACTCAGACACACTCACGTGCGCTCTCTATCACACGCACCCTCTCCCATGCGCACACATTTTCTCTCACACACTCACTCTGACACACACATACACTCTCTCTCACACGTTACCACTTACACACGCACTCTCGCACACTCTCTCTCACACACACACTCCATCTCTCACACAGACACAAACACACACTCTCTCTGTCACATTCTCTTTCTCAAACTCTCTCTCACACTCTCTCTCTCACACACTCTCTCTCTCTCACACACTCTCTCTCTCACACACTCTCTCACACACTCTCTCTCTCACACACACTCTCTCACACACTCTCTCTCACACACAACTCTCTCACACATACACTGTCTCTCTCACACACACACTCTCTCACACACACTCTCTCAGACACACTCTCTCTCACACACACTCCCTCTCAGACACACTGTCTCTCACACACACTGTCTCTCTCACACACTCTGTCTCTCTCACACACTCTGTCTCTCTCACACCTATTGATCGCACGCTCACACTCTCTCATACCCTGTCTCTCTCTCACCCTCTCTCACTTGCACACAAACACACACTCTATCTTTTGCACACAAGCACAAAGACACACACATTCTCTCTTTCTCTCACACACACACTCTCTGACACTCTCTCTCACTCTCTCTCTCTCTCACACACTCTCTCTCTTTCACACACTCTTTCTCTCTCTAACACTCTCTCTCACACTCTCTCTCACACACACACTCTCCCTCACACTCTGATACACACTCTCTCGCACACACACTCTGCCTCGCACACACACACTCAGACACACTCACATACACAGTCTCTGTCACACACCCTCTCTCTCACGCGTGCTCTCTATCGCGCGCACCCTCTCCATCGCGCGCACCCTCTCCCATGCGCACACATTTTCTCTCACACACTCACTCTGACACACACATATACACTCTCTCTCACACACATTACCACTTACACACGCACTCACACACAGTCTCTCACACACTCACTCCATCTCTCACACAGACACAAACACACACACTCTCTCTGTCACATTCTCTTTCTCAAACTCTCTCACACACACTCTCTCTCACACACTCTCCCTCTCACACACTCTCTCTGTCACATTCTCTTTCTCAAACTCTCTCTCTCACATTCTCTCTCTCACACACACTTTCTCACACACTCTCCCTCTCACACACTCTCTCTCACACACACTATCTCTCACACACACTATCTCTCACACACACTCTCTCGCACACACTCTCTCGCACACACTCTCTTGCACACACTCTCTCTCGCACACACTCTCTCACTCACACACTCTCTCTAGTACACTCTCTCTCTCGCACACACTCTCTCGCACACACTCTCTCTCGCACACACTCTCTCTCACACACTCTCTCTCACACACTCTCTCTCACACACTCTCTCTCAAACACACTCTCTCTCTCAAACACTCTCTCTCACACACACTCTCTCACACACTCTCGCACACACTGTCTCTCACACACTGTAACCTGTACACTGGAAACACACGCAGACACAGGGAGAATGTGCAAACTCCACACAGACAGCAACCCTAGGCCGGAATCGGGAGGGGGATAGAATATAAAAGCAATGAGGTCTCTTTGCTGCAATTGTACAAGGTGAGGCCGCAACTGGAGTACTGTTTGCAGTTTCAGTCCCCTTATTTGTGAAAGGATATATTGACCTTGGAGGGAGAACAGAGAAGGTTCACCAGGCTGATCCCAGAGATGAGGGGGTTAGTTTATGAAGGGAGATTGAATAGACTGGGCCTGTACTCATTGGAGTTTAGAAGCTGAGGGGGGATCTTATAGAGACTTACAAGATAATGAAGGGGCTGGATAGGGGAGAGGGAGAGAGATTCTTCCCACCTAGAAGGGAAACCAGAACTAGAGGCACAGTCTCAAAATAAGGAGGGAGGGCAGTTTGGAACAGAGTTGAGGAGGAACTTCTTTTCACTCAAAAGATGTCCAATCTCTGGAATTCTCTGCCCATTGAAGTGGTGGAGGCTCCCTCGCTGAACATATTGAACTCACGGATTAGATTTCTAATAGACAAGTGAATGAAGGGTTCTGGGGAGAAAGCGGGAAAGTGGAACTGATCCACTTCAGATCAGCCATGATCTTATTGAACGGCGAGGCAGGCTCGAGGGGCTGGATGGCCGACTCCTGCTCCTATTTCTTATGGAATTGAAGCCGGCTCCCTGGTGCCGTGAGGCAGCAATGCTAACCATCGTGCCACCGTGCTGTCCTATCCCGTGTATCGGGATGCAGTGAAAGGTTTTGTTTCTGATACAAGGCCCAGATTGTAATAACTGAGAGAGGTTTAGAGCAGAGATTCCTGTTACAAGGCCCAGATTGTAATAACTGAGAGAGGTTTAGGGCAGAGATTCCTGATACAAGGCCCAGATTGTAATAACTGAGAGAGGTTTAGGACAGAGATTCCTGATACAAGGCCCAGATTGTAATAACTGAGAGAGGTTTAGGGCAGAGATTCCTGATACAAGGCCCAGATTGTAATAACTGAGAGAGGTTTAGGACAGAGATTACTGATACAAGGCCCAGATTGTAATAACTGAGAGAGGTTTAGAGCAGAGATTACTGATACAAGGCCCAGATTGTAATAACTGAGAGAGGTTTAGGGCAGAGATTACTGATACAAGGCCCAGATTGTAATAACTGAGAGAGGTTTAGGGCAGAGATTACTGATACAAGGCCCAGATTGTAATAACTGAGAGAGGTTTAGGGCAGAGATTACTGATACAAGGCCCAGATTGTAATCACTGAGAGAGGTTTAGAGCAGAGATTACTGATACAAGGCCCATATTGTAATCACTGACAGGTTTAGAGCAGAGATTACTGATACAAGGCCCAGATTGGAATAACAGGGAGTCTATTAATTGTAGTTAATATTTTTCTTGTAGTTTAAAGTTCATAGAACATAGAACATTACAGCGCAGAACAGGCCCTTCGGCCTTCGATATTGCGCCGACCAATTAAGAAAACGCAATGACCCTACAACCTAAACCATTCCCTTTTCGTCCATAAACTTATCCACTAACCTCTTAAACGCCACCAAACTTGGCGCATCTACAACTGCAGCAGGCAGGGCATTCCATACCCTTACCACCCTCTGGGTAAAGAACCTACCTCTGATATCCGTCCTATAACTACCACCCCTTAATTTAAAGCTATGTCCCCTCGTGCTAGCTTTCTCCATCCTAGGAAAAAGGCTATCACTGTCCACCCTATCTAAACCTCTAATCATCTTATATATTTCAATAAGGCGTATATATAATGTGTATATAATGTACTAACCATATATATATCCTATATATATAATGTAATGTATATATAATATATAATATACAGTATATATTCATGTATGCATAAATAACTTTTCTTGTTCCTTATTCTCAATTGTTCATTCCCCGTGATGTTGAGCTGTGTGTTTTCTCTTTCTGGTCTCTGTTACAGTTGTACAGATCCTGGGCAGCTCAGATCGAATGGATTCTGATCCCAGTGTGAAGCTCAAAGATCATATTCACAGTGTTAACTTTAAAATCAATTCTCCTATAAAATATTCTCTGGATTTTTAATAAACATTGAATGCAAAATTAATAAATTCTGAGTTTGTCTAGCTCCATCTCTCTTTCTCTATATCTCTGTTAGTATGATTTTGTGTGTGTCTCTCTATATATATCTCTACATATCTGTGTGGCTCTGTCTCTGTATTTCTCTCTATCTGTGTCTCTTTGTCTGTACCTGTGTATCTTTCTGTGTCTCTGTATTTCTCTGTATCTGTGACTCTCTATCTCTGTGTATCTGCGTCTCTCTGTCTCAATCTCTCTGCCTCTCTGTGTCCTTGTATTTCTCTGTGTCCATATCTCTCTTGATCTCTATCTCTCTGTGTGTCTTTTTCCTCTGTGGGTCTGTGTGTCTCTGTCTCTCTGTGTCTCTGTCTCTCAGTCTCTCTATGTTTCTCTCTGTGTAACTCTGTGTCTCTGTAAATTTTTCTCTCTGTGTGTCTGTGTGTTTCTCTGTCTCTCTGTGTTTTTCTCTCTGTGTCTCTGTGTCTCTCTCTCTGTGTTTCTCTGTCTCTCTCTATTTTTCTCTCTGTGTGTCTGTGTGTTTCTCTGTCTCTCTGTGTTTTTCTCTCGGTGTGTCTCTGTCTCTCTGTGTCTCTGTCTCTCTGTGTTTTTCTCTCTGTATCTCTGTGTCTCTCTGTGTCTCTGTCTCTCTGTATCTCTGTGTCTCAGTCTCTCTGTGTTTCTCTCTGTGTATCTCTGTGTCTCTGTATATTTTTCTCTCTGTGTGTCTGTGTGTTTCTCTGTCTCTCTGTGTTTTTCTCTCTGTATCTCTGTGTCTCTCTGTGTCTCTGTCTCTCTGTGTCTCTGTGTCTCTGTCTCTCTGTGTTTCTCTCTGTGTACCTCTGTGTCTCTGTATATTTTTCTCTCTGTGTGTCTGTGTGTTTCTCTGTCTCTCTGTGTTTTTCTCTCTGTGTGTCTGTGTGTCTCTGTCTCTCTGTGTTTTCTCTCTGTGTGTCTGTGTGTCTCTGTGTCTCTGTTTCTCTGTGTCTCTGTCTCTCTGTGTTTTCTCTCTGTGTCTGTGTTTCTCTGTGTCTCTGTCTCTCTGTGTTTTTCTCTCTGTGTCTCTGTGTTTCTCTGTGTCTCGAGTCTCCCTGTTTGTTTTTCTCTCTGTGTGTCTGTCTTTCTCTGTGTTCTGTCTCTCTGGTTTCTCCAAACTGTTGTCCTGTGTTTCTATTCTTGTGCGTCTGTCCTCTCTGTGTTTTTCTCTCATGCCTCTGTGTTCTAGGTGTCTCTTCTCTCCGGTTTGTCCTCTCTGTGTCTCGTGTTTCTCTGGTCATCTGTCTCTCGTGTTTTTTTCTCGTGTCCTGTGTTTCTCGTTGTCTGTTTCCTGTGTGTGGGTGAGAGAGAGAGGGGGGGAACGGGGGGAGAGAGAAGGAGGGAGAAGAGGGAAGAGAGAGGTGGGAGAGAGTGTGTGAGAGAGAGGGGGAGACGGGGAAAGGAATGGGGGGAGAGAGGTGTGGGAGAGAGAAGAGGGGACAGAGGAGGGGCAGAGAAGCGGTGTGTGTGGTCTGGGTAAAGAGAGAGGTGTGTGGGGAGAGAGTGTCGAGAAGTGTGGGTGAAAGTGGGAATGTGTGTTGAAGATGGTGTATATGTGTGTCAGAGTGATGTGTGAGAAAATGTGGTCGCATGGAGGGTGCGCGCAATAGAGAGCGCACGTGAGAGAGAGGGTGTGTGACAGAGACTGTGTATGTGAGTGTGTCTGAGTGTGTGTGTGGGTGTGTGTCTGAGTGTGCGTGTGAGAGAGTGTGTATCAGAGTGTGAGAGAGAGTGTGTGTGCAAGAGAGAGAGTGTGAGAGAGAGAGTGTGTGTGAAAGAGAGAATGCGTGAGAGAGAGAGAGTGTGTGAGAGAGAGAGAGTGTGTGAGAGAGAGAGTGTGAGAGAGAGAATGCGTGAGAGAATGTGTGAGAGAGAGAGAGAGTGTGTGGAGAGAGAGAGAGTGTGAGAGAGAGAGTGTGTGTGAGAGAGAGTGTGAGAGAGAGAGAGAGAGAGTGTGAGAGAGAGTGTGTGAGAGAGAGAGTGAGAGAGAGAGAGTGTGTAGAGAGAGAGAGTGTGTGAGAGAGAGAGTGTGTGAGAGAGAGAGTGTTGAGAGAGGAGAGTGTGAGAGAGAGAGTGTGTGAGAGAGAGAGAGTGTGTGAGAGAGAGTGTGTGAGAGAGAGAGGTGAGAGAGAGAGTGTGTGTGAGAGAGAGGTGTGAGAGAGAGAGATGTGTGAGAGAGAGAGTGTGTTGAGAGAGAGAGTGTGTGAGAGAGAGAGAGTGTGAGAGAGGGTGTGAGAGAGAGTGTGTGAGAGAGATGGGTGTGAGAGAGAGAGTGAGTGAGAGAGACAGAGTGTGTGAGAGAGAGTGTGTGTGAGAGAGAGTGTGTGAGAGAGAGAGTGGGTGTGAGAGAGAGAGAGTGAGAGAGTGCGTGTGAGAGAGAGTGTGTGTGAGAGAGAGTGTGTGAGAGAGAGAGAGTGTGTGAGAGAGAGTGTGTGAGAGAGAGAGTGTGAGAGAGAGAGGTGTGTGTGAGAGAGAGTGTGTGTGAGAGAGAGTGTGTGTGAGAGAGAGTGTGAGAGAGAGTGTGTGAGAGAGAGAGTGTGAGAGAGAGATGGTGAGAGATGTGTGTGAGAGAGAGAGTGTGAGAGAGAGAGAGTGTGTGGAGAGAGAGTGTGTGAGAGAAGAGAGTGTTGAGAGAGAGAGAGAGTGTGAGAGAGAGAGAGTGTGGGTGAGAGAGTGTGGGTGAGAGAGAGTGTGAGTGAGAGAAAGTGTGTGTGCTAGTAAGTGTGGGTGAGAGAGTGTGGGTGAGAGAGGGTGTGGGTTAGAGAGTGTGGGTGAGAGAGTGTGTGTGTGAAAGAGTGTGGGTGAGAGAGCGTGGGTGAGAGAATGAGGGTGTTAGAGTAAGTGTGGGTGAGAGAGTGTGGGTGAGAGAGTGTGGGTGAGAGAGAGTGTGGTTGAGAGAGCGTGGGTGAGAGAGAGTGTGGTTGAGAGAGAGTGTGGGTGAGAGAGAGAGTGTGAGAGATAGAGTGTGTGAGAGAGAGAGTGTGGGTGAGAGAGAGTGTGGGTGAGAGAGAGAGTGTGAGAGAGAGTGTGAGAGAGTGTGTGTGAGAGAGTGTGTGTGAGAGAGAGTGTGTGTGAGAGAGAGAGCGTGTGTGAGAGGGAGAGTATGTGTGAGAGAGAGAGAGTGTGGATGAGAGAGAGAGAGTGTGTGAGAGAGAGTGTGTGTGAGAGGGAGTGTGTGTGAGAGAGTGTGTGTGAGAGGGAGTGTGTGTGAGAGAGTGTGTGTGAGAGGGAGTGTGTGTGAGAGAGTGTGTGTGAAAGAGAGAGTGTGAGAGAGACAGAGTGTGTGTGAGAGAGGGTGTGTGAGACAGAGAGTGGGAGAGAGAGTGAGTGGCAGAGAGAGAAGGTGGCAGAGAGAGAGAGTGGCGTAGAGAGAGTGGCAGAGAGAAAGAGGGAGACAATCTTGTCTTCTAAAAAATATTTCCACCGTTCCATGGGGAAGATGGGTACAGAGGGATATGGGTCAAATGTGGGCAAATGGGATTAGCTTAGGAGTTTTAATAAAAGGGGCAGCTTGGACAAGTCAAGTGTGTGTTTCTCTGTGTGTGTGTGTGTGTGTGTGTGTGTGTGTGTGTGTGTGTGTGTGTGTGTGTGTGTGTGTGTGTGTGTGTGTGTGTGTGTGTGTGTGTGTGTGTGTCTGTGTCTGTGTGTGTGTGTGTGTGTGTGTGTGTGTGTGTGTGTGTGTGTGTGTGTGTGTGTGTGTGTGTGTGTGTGTGTGTGTGTGTGTGTGTGTGTGTGTGTGTGTGTGTCTATGTGTGTGTCTGTGTGTGTCTGTCTGTCTGTGTGTGTGTGTGTGTGTCTCTGTGTGTGTCTGTGTGTGTCTGTCTGTGTGTGTGTGTGTCTGTGTGTCTATGTGTGTGTCTGTGTGTGTGTGTGTGTGTGTGTGTGTGTAATTCTTTCTGTGTATCTATCTGTCTTACAGTGTTTTTCTCTCTCTCTCTCTCCCTGTGTGTGTGTGGGTGTCTGTCTGTGTGTCTTTCTATATATTTCTGAGTATCTAAGAATATCTACCTCTGTATATAATCGCAGCAGATCTGTGTGTGTGTGTGTCTCCATATATCTATGTGTCTGTATGTATAGATGCTGGCACGGTGACACAGTGGTTTGCACTAACTACTGCTACACAGCGTCACGGACCCGGGTTTGATTCCCAGCTTGGGTCACTGTCTGTGCGCACTCTGTATGTTCTCCCCGTGTCTGTGTGGGTTTCCCCCGGCTGCTCCGGTTTCCTCCCACAGTCCGGAAGATGTGTTGATTAAGACCATTGGCCGCGCTAAATTCTCCCTCACTGTAACCCAAATAGGTCCCAGAGTGTGTCGACTGGGGAATTTTCACAGTAACTTCATTCCAGTGTTAATGTGAATCTACTTGTGACACTAATAAATAAACTTGATAGAAAACAAACTTTCTATCTTTGATAGAGAGGTTCAGATGATTCCATTCCATATCTTCCTGCTTTGGGGAAATGGGAGTTATCTTTACATTTACAAGGATATGCGGAGGGAAATGTTTGAATGAATATTCAGCGTTTTGGGTGATTAAAGTGTCAATTTATTTCCAGAAGCTGTTTACAGAGATTGTCCCGAGAGATTGAATTGTTTCAGTAATTTCTACGTCTCCAATACTTCAAACAGAGGAGGGAAGCAATATTCAAAAGGAAAGATTGGGGGAATTACTACATTGAAGGTGTGAGGCCTCATCATTCTCTGTCTGCTTTGGGTTTGTAATCTTTACATTTTTAAAGACTGAAACTTCTTGCCCTTGTTGAGAATATCAGTGCGGTTTGAGAAAAGCAAACACTGATCCCACACTAAACACCCCCCAACACAGGACTGAGCAGAGAGTGTGAAATGGAACTGCTGTCAGAGTGGATGATTTTTATAGATGGATAAGAAACACTCCTCCATTTTCAAACCTTTCTCCTGTTTCTGTAGCGTTTCGGTCTCCCCTGTGTCCCTGTCTCTCCATCTCTGGGACAACTTGGAACACTAAGGGGCAACTTAGAGATACAGAGAGACACATAGAGACACACAGCTACAGAGATACAGAGACACACAGGTACAGAGATACACAGATACAGAGAGAAACAGGTACAGAGACACAGATACAGAGACACAGATACAGAGACACACAGGTACAGAGAGATACACGTACAGAGAGAGAGAGACATACACAGAGAGCAAGAGGGAGACACACATACATGTAACAGATAAACAGAGACACACAGGTACAGAAGAGAGAGAGAGAGAGAAACACAGATAGAGGAAGGGAGACACACACAGATAGAGAGAGGGACACAGAGAGAGAGGGAGAGACACAGAAAGAGAGAGAGAGAGAAATGGAGAGACATAGACAGAGACAGATGGAGAGACACACACACAAAGAGAGAGAGAGATAGGGAGATAGACAGACAGAGAGAAATGCAGAGAGAGAAACTGGGAGTGAGAGAGACAGAGAGAGGGACACATGTACAGATACAGAGTGAGACATTCAGATACAGAGAGAGTGAGAGAGAGGGAGAGCAAAACTCAGAGAGAGACACAGATGGATAGGAAGAGACAGGGAGAGACACACTCACACACACACACACACATACAGCAAGACAGACACAGATACAGAAATAGACACAGACTGTTAGAGAGAGAGGCACACAGATAGAGAGAGACACACACACAGACAGAGAGATAGAGACACAGAGAGTGAGAGATACACACAGTCACACAGAGAGAGAGAGAGACACACAGATACAGAGAGAGATACAGATAAACAGAACAAGAAACACCATAGAGAGAGACAGAGATATAGATACAGATAGAGACAGACAGAGAGAGATACACACATAGATACAGAGTGAGACATACAGATACAGAAGAGAGAGAGACACACACAGATACAGGGAGAGAGATACAGATAGAGAGAGAAAAACACAATAGAGAGAGAAAGAGACAGGTAAGAGACAGAGACAAACAGAGAGAGAGAGAGAGATAGAGAAAGAGAGACAGACAGAAATACAGATAAAGACGGATACAGAGAGAGAGAGAGAGAGACCGATATATAGAGAGAGTGTTTGATAAGTCTCCCGATGGTAAGATACTGTAGAAAATACGGATAAATGGGATTGAGGGGGATTTAGCGGTTTGGATCAGGAATTGGCTCGCTGATAGAAGACAGAGGGTGGTGATTGATGGATAATATTCAACCTGGAGTTCAGTTACTAGTGGCGTACCGCAGGGATCTGTTTTGGGGGCCACTGCTGTTGGTCATCTTTATAAATGACCTTGATCTTGGGATTGGACGTAGCTCGGCACAACATTGAGGGCCGAAGGGCCTGTACTGTGCTGTAACGTTCTATGTTCTATGAGAGAGAGAGAGAGAGAGAGAGAGAAGACGCACACAGACAGAGAAGGAGAGTGTGTGTGTGAGAGTGTGTGTGTGAGAGACAGAGCGTGTGTGAGAGACAGAGTGTGTGTGTGAGAGAGTGTGTGTGAGAGACAGTGTGTGTGAGAGACAGTGTGTGTGAGAGAGAGTGTGTGAGAGACAGAGTGTGTGTGAGAGAGAGTGTGTGTGAGAGACAGAGTGTGTGTGAGAGACAGTGTGTGTGTGAGAGACAGTGTGTGTGTGAGAGAGAGTGTGTGTGAGAGACAGAGCGTGTGTGAGAGAGAGTGTGTGTGAGAGACAGTGTGTGTGAGAGACAGTGTGTGTGAGAGAGAGTGTGTGAGAGACAGAGTGTGCGTGAGAGAGAGTGTGTGTGAGAGACAGAGTGTGTGTGAGAGACAGTGTGTGTGTGAGAGACAGCGTGTGTGTGAGACAGACGGTGTATGTGAGAGATAGTGTGTGTGAGAGAATGTGTGTGTGTGAGAGAGCGTGTGAGAGAGAGAGCGTGTGTGAGAGAGAGCGTGTGTGAGAGAGAGAGAATATGTGAGACAGAGAGAGAGTGTGTGTGACAGAGACAGAGTGTGAGAGAGAGAGCGAGTGTGTGAGTGAGGGAATATGAGAGACAGTGAGCGAGAAAGACTGTGCGCGTGAGAAAGACTGTACACGCGAGAGAGAGTGTGTGCGAGAGAGAGTGTGTGCGAGAGAGGGTGTGCGCGACAGTGGGTGTGCGCGAGAGAGGGTGTGCGCGAGAGTGTGTGTGAGAGAGCGTGTGTGTGAGAGTGAGTGTGTGAGATAAGAGTGTGTGTGAGAGAGTGTGTGTGTGAGAGTGAGTGTGTGAGATAAGAGTGTGTGAGAGAGAGAGAGAGTGTGGGAGAGTGCGTGTGAGAGAGAGAGTGTGTGTGAAATAGAGAGAGAACGTGTGTGAGAGAGAATGTGTGTGTGTGAAAGTGTGTGCGTGAGAGAGAGAGTATGTGACAGAGAGAGTGTGCGAGAGACAGTGTGTGCGAGAGACAGTGTGTGCGAGAGAGAGCATGTGCGTTTACAAGAGAGAGAGACAGAGTGTGTGAGAGACAGCGTGTGGGTGAGAGAGAGTGTGTGTGAGAGAGAGAGTGTGTGTGAGAGAGAGTGTGTGTGAGAGACAGCGTGTGTGTGAGAGACAGCGTGTGTGTGAGAGACAGCGTGTGTGTGAGAGAGAGTGTGTATGTGAGAGATAGTGTGTATGTGAGAGATAGTGTGTGTGAGAGAATGTGCGTGTGTGAGAGAGCGTGTGTGTGAGAGAGCGTGTGTGAGAGAGAGAGAATATGTGAGACAGAGAGAGAGTGTGTGAGACAGAGACAGAGTGTGAGAGAGAGAGAGAGTGAGTGTGTGAGTGAGGGAATATGAGAGACAGTGAGCGAGAAAGACTGTGCGCGTGAGAGAGTGTGTGCGAGAGAGAGTGTGTGCGAGAGAGAGTGTGTGCGAGAGAGAGTGTGCGCGAGAGAGGGTGTGCGCGAGAGAGTGTGTGCGAGAGAGAGTGTGCGCGAGAGAGAGTGTGCGCGAGAGAGGGTGTGCGCGAGAGTGTGTGTGAGAGAGCATGTGTGTGAGAGAGAGTGTGTGTGAGATAAGAGTGTGTGTGACAGAGTGTGTGTCTGTGAGAGAGACAGTGTGGGAGAGTGCGTGTGAGAGAGAGAGTGTGTGTGAAATAGAGAGAGAACGTGTGTGAGAGAGAATGTGCGTGTGTGAAAGTGTGTGTGTGAGAGACAGAGTGTGTGGGAGAGAGAGTGTGTGTGAGAGAGAGAGGGAATGTGATAGACAATGTGTGAGAGAGTGCGTGAGAGAGAGAGAGTATGTGACACAGAGAGTGTGCGAGAGGCAGTGTGTGCGAGAGACAGTGTGTGCGAGAGAGAGCATGTGCGTTTACAAGAGAGAGCATGAGTGAGAGGGAGACCGTGTGGGAGAGTGTATTTGTGAGACTGTGTGAGAGACAGAGTGTGTGAGAGAGTGTGCGTGTGTGAGAGAGAGTGCGTGTGTGAGAGAGTGTGTATGAGAGAGAGTGTGTGTGACAGAGAGAGTGTGTGAGAGAGAGAGTGTGTGAGAGAGAGTGTGTGACAGAGAGAGTGTGTGTGAGAGAGAGTGTGTGTGAGAGAGAGTGTGTGTGAGAGACAGAGTGTGTGAGAGACAGAGTGTGTGAGAGACAGCGTGTGGGTGAGAGAGAGTGTGTGTGAGAGAGAGAGTGTGTGTGAGAGAGAGTGTGTGTGAGAGACAGCGTGTGTGTGAGAGACAGCGTGTGTGTGAGACAGACGGTGTATGAGAGAGAGTGTGTATGTGAGAGATAGTGTGTATGTGAGAGATAGTGTGTGTGAGAGAATGTGCGTGTGTGAGAGAGCGTGTGTGAGAGAGAGCGTGTGTGAGAGAGAGAGAATATGTGAGACAGAGAGAGAGTGTGTGAGACAGAGACAGAGTGTGAGAGAGAGAGAGAGAGTGAGTGTGTGAGTGAGGGAATATGAGAGACAGTGAGCGAGGAAGACTGTGCGCGTGAGAGAGAGTGTGTGTGAGAGAGAGTGTGTGCGAGAGAGAGTGTGTGTGAGAGAGAGTGTGTGCGAGAGAGAGTGTGTGTGAGAGAGAGTGTGTGCGAGAGAGAGTGTGTGCGAGAGAGAGTGTGTGCGAGAGAGAGTGTGCGCGAGAGAGAGTGTGCGCGAGAGAGGGTGTGCGCGAGAGTGTGTGTGAGAGAGCATGTGTGTGAGAGAGAGTGTGTGAGAGATAAGAGTGTGTGTGACAGAGTGTGTGTCTGTGAGAGAGAGAGTGTGGGAGAGTGCGTGTGAGAGAGAGAGTGTGTGTGAAATAGAGAGAGAACATGTGTGAGAGAATGTGTGTGTGTGAAAGTGTGTGTGTGAGAGACAGAGTGTGTGGGAGAGAGATTGTGTGTGAGAGAGAGAGAGGGAATGTGATAGACAATGTGTGAGAGAGTGTGTGAGAGAGAGAGTATGTGACAGAGAGAGTGTGCGAGAGACAGTGTGTGCGAGAGAGAGCATGTGCGTTTATGAGAGAGAGCATGAGTGAGAGGGAGAGCGTATGGGAGAGTGCATTTGTGAGACTGTGTGAGAGACAGTGTGTGTGAGAGAGAGTGTGTGTGAGAGAGAGAGTGTGTGTGACAGAGAGAGTGTGTGACAGAGAGAGTGTGTGACAAAGAGAGTGTGTGACAAAGAGAGTGTGTGAGAGAGTGTGTGTGTGTGTGAGAGAGAGTGTGTGTGAGAGCCAGTGTATGTGAGAGCCAGTGTGTGTGAGAGACAGTGTGTGTGAGAGACAGTGTGTGTGAGAGACAGTATGTGTGAGAGACAGTGTGAGGGAGAGAGAGAGAATATGTGAGACAGAGAGAGTGTGTGAGACAGAGACAGTGTGAGAGTGAGAGAGTGAGGTTGTGTGAGAGAGAGAGTGAGTGTGCGTGAGAGAGGGAACATGAGAGACAGTGAGCGTGAGAGAGTGTGAGCGTGAGAGAGTGTGCGCGAGAGAGAGTGTGCGTGAGAGAGAGTGTGCGCGAGAGAGTGTGTGCGCAAGAGTGTGCGCGAGAGAGAGTGTGCGCGAGAGAGAGTGTGCGCGAGAGAGAGTGTGCGCGAGAGAGAGTGTGCGCGAGAGAGAGTGTGCGCAAGAGTGTGAGACAGCGTGTATGTGAGAGAGAGTGTGTGTGTGTGGGACAGAGAGTGTGTGTGTGAGAGACAAAGTGTGTTTGAGAGAGAGCATGAGTGAGAGGGATAGTGTGTGTGGGAGAGTGTGTTTGTGATACAGAGTGCGTGTGAGAGAAAGTCTTCCCATCGAAGATCCCGGTATAACAACGGGATGTGTTTTTGCCTGCATTTAGTAATTAGTGACTTCATATCTCACAGGGAGAGAAATAAAACCTTTTTTTGCCCCAATTGATAGGGGACAGATCAGTGGACAAAACTGGTGTGAGAAAGGGGTCCAAAATCCTTTGGAAATGGAGACTTTGTTCAACTCCCATTCTTCCCCTGTCTTCAACAGGCTGGAGGGGGGACAGGAGGTGTGAGCAGAGAGAGAGGTGGTGGGGGGGGATAGACAGACAGACAGACACACACACACACACAGGCACAATCTCCAATCCACTCACTCACACCACCCCATTCCCCCTCCACTCGCTGGGTTGTGGGGACCGGCTGCATGGATTTTCGGGGCTGGTGTGGGGGTGGGGGGGTGTTTGAAATGGACCAACACGACCGACAAGCGGGGAGAAGACATAAAGTTTGAAACTAAAGACGGGGTTACAGAATCCATTCCCACCCTGCATTAACATATCAAGAGTCAGTCTGACATTGCCACAAACTCCCCTGGGGTGAGGGGGGCGGCGGAATTAGCATCTCATTAGAGAGACAGACATTGCAAACACGTCAGAGACTCAGGGGGGGGGGTTTGTATCCGGCTCACTCCAGGATAAAAGTGACTCTGAGAGCTTTCAGTCCCCACACCAATAATCCCCCTTCACTGAACACGTTCCCACTCTGTCACAGTGTGTGTGTGTGTGTGTGTGTGTCAATCTGCTTTTTAACCTGTGCTTTGCTTGTGTGGATATGATGCTGAACGGATTTGAATGGAAATGCTGGACTCCTCAATGTGATAGTTTGTGTGTTTTATTCTGAAAATGGCCTTACGTGTTTTTTTTGTCTCTCTATTTTTAACCAATTTTTATCTCTTTTTCTCCTGAGGAATTGTGAAAACTGGGGACGTGCCGAGGATCCGAAGGACGGGAACGTTTGTGACCGGGACGAGGGAGAGGAGCTTCTTCCAGAGGGAGGGCTGACTGAGGCCTGTTCCCCAACTTCCCCCCGGGGTGGGGGGTGAGTTGTGTCTGTTTATGACCCTGATCCAGATTTAATGTTTAATATCAGAGGGAGTGGGATCTGAATGAGAGTGGAATAGAGAGACGGAGAGAAACACACACTGTCCCAATCTTTTTTATCCTCTGCTTTACAACTGACTTGTTGTATTTGGATCTTACTGAGAGATAGTGTAACTGAGAGTCACAAACACATTAACCCTTTGCTGGGTGGCAAAGAGTAAATTAAATATCTCTGATTTGAAACTGTCTCAAGGTTTATTTTAAATCTAAGGTAACAGGGATGGGAGACAGAGCGCTGTTCCTAATTGTTAAATAAAATTCACAGAGGTCTTTACAATTCAGTTTTCAAAATTTCAGACTTTCATTTTGTCCTCTCTAAAGCCTTTCCCCCATTCTGTCTATTTCCTATCTGCTTTCTCTCCATTTCCTCCCTCAAGAATTAATCATTAGATATTATTAAGAAGTTGTGTAACTGAGAAGGGGGAATCCTGGGCTCTTGTGCTGTTTAAACATGTTCTTGTATTTTAATATATTTCTCTCTCTTTTCCCCAAGAATTAATATCTAGTTAGACAATCTCTCAGGGAAATCTGAGAAGGGGGAATCCTGGGTTCTTGTGCTATATAATTTAAACATTTTCTTATATTTTAATATATTTCTCTCTCTTTTCCCCAAGAATTAATATCTAGTTAGACATTCTATCAGGGAAATCTGAGAAGGGGGAATCCTGGGTTCTTGTGCTATATAATTTAAACATTTTCTTATATTTTAATATATTTCTCTCTCTTTTCCCCAAGAATTAATATCTAGTTAGACAATCTATCAGGGAAATCTGAGAAGGGGGAATCCTGGGTTCTTGTGCTATATAATTTAAACATGTTCTTGTATTTTAATATATTTCTCTCTCTTTTCCCCAAGAATTAATATCTAGTTAGACAATCTATCAGGGAAATCTGAGAAGGGGGAATCCTGGGTTCTTGTGCTATATAATTTAAACATTTTCTTATATTTTAATATATTTCTCTCTCTTTTCCTCAAGAATTAATATTTAGATTTTACTGAGAGATAGTGTAACTGAGAAAGGGGAATCCTGGGCTCTTGTGCTGTTTAATTTAATACATGTTCTTGTATTTTAATTCATTATTTTCTCTTCTCCCCAGGGATTTGAATTTTGAAGCTTGCAATGGGACTGGGAATCCTTGGACAAGGGTCTTTTCTCCAGAGGAGGATGGATGGACGGATTCCTGTTCTATAGGCCGCACGTGAGTTGTTGTCTCTTTATTATCCCGATCCAGGTTTAATTTTAATCTCACTTCCTCGGATGAACCAGTTCTGGTTAGATTGTGGGGTGGGGGGCGGTGCTGGAGTTTAAAACCCTGGGGTTAAAATATCCCGGCTTTGTAATTAGTCACAAACACATTAACCCTTTGCTGGGTGGCAAAGTGTAAATTAAATATCTCTGATTTGAAACTGTCTCAAGGTTTATTTTAAATCTAAAATAACAGGAGCTGGGAGACAGAGCGCTGTTCCTAACTGTTAAATAAAATTCACAGAGCTCTTTACAATTCAGTTTTCAGATCTTCAGGATTCCTTTCTATCCTCTCCACAGCTTTTCCCCCGTTATGTCTATTTCTTTCTACTTACTCTCTCTCTCTTTCTCTCCATTTTCCTCTCCTTTTTATTCTCTCTCTCTCTCCCTCTTTCTCCCAGGAATTAATATTTAGCTGAACAATCTCTCAGTAAGATCTGTGAAGGGGGAATCCTGGCTTTTGGTGCTGTTTAATTTAAACATTTTCTGGTATTTAAATTAATTTTATTCTCTCTCCCTTCCCAAGGAATTAAGAATTATATAAACATAGAATCACAGAAAAACTACAGCACAAACAGGCCCTTCAGCCCACAAGTTGCACAGATTATTATCTCTACCTACCAGGCTTACCTATAACTCTCAATCCTGTTAAATCCCATGTACTCATCCAGAAGTCTGTTAAAAGACCCCTAATATTAAGAGTTAATATTTAGCTGAACAATCTCTCAGTAAGATCTGAGAAGGAGGAATCCTGGGTTCTTGTGCTGTTTAATTTAAACATTTTCTGTAAACATTTGCTGTGGGATCTTCCTGTGCACACACGGGGCCTGTGGCGTTTGTCCCGCACTGCAACAGCGATCACACTTTTTATTCTTAAACACGATCCGGCTCAGGGACCGCTAAAAGCAGGTTCAAGGAAAAGCTCGAAAGGGAGTTGGGTAAATTCAAGCTCTTTAATCGCCGAGGCATTTTAGGCGATGGAGCATGTGCTGGGGAACCGGAGGAGTATAGATTGGGATTTGATGGGCCAGCATTGAGCTGGTGGGCCGAAGGGCCTGTTTCTGTGCTGTGTGACTCCAGATTCTTTTCTCTGTCTCTGTTTTCCCAGGAATTTCTATTTGGATTGGGGGGCGGGGGGTATAGAAATTCCGTGTCTATGTCTCTCCAGTGTTCTTACAAATCCCTGCACCCCCTCCCCTCTCTCTCTCCCCACACATTCCCATCTATATTTCATCTCTCAATAAAATGTGAAAGAAAACCCCAGTGTGAATTGTTGTCAATTTAATTTGGGGAAAGAAAGAGAGAGAGAGAGAGAGGTGTGGATCCCATTCCCCACACAGTCTCCTGCAGTCTTCACCCCATGACATGTAGTTAACCCTCAGCAGGTAGTGTGTGTCTGTGTGTGGGATCTTGCTGTGTGCATCAGTGGGGAGGCGGGGAGGCTCCCTATTTCCTCACACCGTGAGGGGAACTTTAAACAGGAAAGATTGAGGAGGAAGGAGGAGGCTTAGGGAAGGAGGCAGAGAGCGAGAGATAGAGAACCAGTTCTGGGTAGATTGTGGGGTGGGGGGAGCTGGAGTTTAAAATCCTGGGGGTAAATAAAAATTTCCCGGATTTGCAAACACATTAAGCCTTTGGTGGGTGACAAAGGGTAAATTATTGATGAAACTGTCTGTAAGTTTGTTTTAAATCTAAAATAACAGGAGTAGGAGACAGAGCGCTGTTCCTCATTGTTAAATAAAATTCAGTTTTCCAAACTTCAGATTTTCATTCCATCCTCTCCACAGCTTTTCCCCCATTCTGTCGATTTCTCTCTGCTTTTCTCTCCACTCCCTTCCTCTATCTGCCTCTCTTTTTTATTCTCTCTCCCTCTTTTTCCCAGGAATTAATATTTAGTGTGACAATTTCTCAGTAAAATCTGGAAAGCAGCAATCCTGGGATTTTGTGCTGTGTAATTTTCATTCTGGGTGTCCCGGGGAGGGTTTGATTTCACTGTCTCAGTCCCTCTCTCTGCCTCTCTCTGTGTAGACAGTTCCCAAAGTAAAAAACACTCAACGCAGCTGACTGCACCTTGGGATCTTGCTGTGCACCACTGGGATTTTGTTTTAAAAAAGATGGGTTTGCTCAGTTTAAAAACTTTCAGGGGACTGTGGGGAAGTTTCCAGAATTTGTACAACACACACACAGAGTGGGGGAGTTTGTGGGGGTGTGTAGGGGGGGTGCGGGTGGGCAGTGAGATATTCTGATCTTGCCAACAAGGGCCAGAGGTCCGAGTGTTTAAACATGTGAAACTGTTCAAACAGAGGCAGGCAGAAAGCCCTGAGGTTTCAGAGCTCCCTGGAAATGCAAAGGGAACTCCCATTGCCCCAAACAGCAGCAAGATGTGAACTGGAAACCCCTTCCCTCAGCTTGTTACACACTGACCTTTCCACAACCCCCAACATCTTCACAAACAGTCCCTGGAGTTTCTTCCAACTTTATATCAAAGTTGAAAGTTTTAAAATGTATTTATTGCTGTCACAAGGCTCATAATTAATAAGTTACACTGCAAATAAGTTACAGAGAGAGAGAGAGATAAAGAGACAGAGAGATACTTAAAGTTTTAAAGTCTCTTAGTGTCACAAATAAGGCTCACATTAACACTGCAATGTATTTACTGAGAGAGAGAGAGGGACACACACACACAGAGACATAGATAAAAAGACAGAGAGAGAGAGAGAGATTGGGGAAACTTACCAAAGCAGTTTGTGTGTGTGTGAGTGTCTGCAGCTTCTGTGTCTTTGAGCTTGCCGGGGTACCAGGGAGAGAATGTCACTGTCTTCACCTCTCTCTGTGTCTCTCTGTATAAAACAAATCACCAAATTACAGCACACTCAATAAATTGTATATGGCCACATTACTATCAAATCTCTCTCTTTATCTCTGTCTCTCCCTGTTCTCCCTCTCTCTGTCTGTTTCTCTCTCTGTCTCTTCTGTAGCAGAAACAGATGGAGACAGAGACAGAAACAGGGAAGCAGCTGTAAGTGTGGGTTAGATACAGGGGGAGAGACAGAGGCTGGTAGAGGGAGGGGGGGCTTCAGTGAGGGACAGGGTCTGCAGCTGAATTTTGAGGGTCCCTGGGTGGAGCGGATTTCACTGTCTCAGCATCTCTCTGCCTCACTCTCTCTGTATAAATATTTTCCAAATTTAAAAAAAACACTCAACACCGCTGCCTGCACCTTTGGGATCTTGCTGTGCACCGCCAGGATTTTGTTTAAAAAACGATTTGGCTTCATTTAAGAGGGGGTTCCAGCCTTTCTACTGATTTGGGATGATGCCGACACACACACACAGGGTAGTGAGTGGGGAAGGGGGCTCACAGCAGGCAAGAGGGTGGGGGTTGTGTGTAAGGGGACAGTTTCCCATCTGATTGAAGTTCACATTGCTGCTGCTGACCGCAAAGCGGGTTCAAGGAAAAAGCTTGAAAGGGGGTTGGGTAAATTCAAGCAGTTTAATCGCCGAGCCATCGTAGGCTACGGAGCAAGTGCTGGGGAACGGGAGGAGTATAGACTGGGATTTGATGGGCCAGCATTGAGCTGGTGGGCCAAAGGGCCTGTTTCTGTGCTGTGTGACTCCAGATTCTTTTCTCTCTCTCTGTTTTCCCAGGAATTTCTATTTGGATTGGGGGCGGGGGGTATAGAAATTCCCTGTCTCTGTCTCTCCAGTCTACCAATCCCTGCACCCCCTCCCCTCTCTCTCTCCCCACACATTCCCATCTATATTTCATCTCTCAATAAAATGTGAAAGAAAACCACAGTGTGAATTGTTGTCAATTTAATTTAGGGAGAGGGAGTTGTGGATCCCATTCCCCACACTCTCTCCTGCAATCCTCATCCACAAGATTTATTTAATCCAGCCCTCACCAGGTTGTGTGTGTGTGTGTGTGTGTGTGTGTGTGCGCGCAAGTGGGATCTTGCTGTGTACACAGGTGAGTCTGGCTCCCTATTCCTCGCACTGGGACCCTGAGCGGGACTTTAAACAGGAAAGATTGAGGGGAAGGGGAAGGGTTGGGCAGGGGAGGAGGCAGAGAGAGAGATAGAGAAATGGAAGGAGAGCTAAACAGAGAGAGAGGATGGGGAAGGTGTGAGGGTCTCAGGAGGGGCAGGGGGAAAGAGACAGAGAGTCTGGGGGGGGGGTGTCTCCTCCTTGTGGGACTGCCAGCGGGATCTTGCTGTGCAGAATTAACTTCATTTCAACTTGAGTCACTCATTCATTGAGTAATGGGGGGGGGATGGTGGTGGTGTGATTGTGGAATTATAAATATTGTTACTACGCTGGGGTGAGGTTTCCCTCTGTGTGATTTTGGAACCCCCAAAAGGATAAAACCCCCCTTTAAATAAGTGTGTGTGAGATATTAAGAAGCTACTGGTTTTAGACATAGAATCCCTAGAGTGCAGAAGGAGGCCATTCAGCCCATCCAGTCTGTACTGATCACAATCCCACCCAGGCCTTATTCCCGTAATCCTGCACTTGTAACCTGCTGATCCCCCGACACTGGGGTCAATTTAACACGGCCCAGTCCACCGAAGCCGCACATCTTTGGGTTGTGGGGGGAATTGGTAAATAAAAGCAGGATGTGACATTCTCTCTCTATCAGGAACAACTAACAGCTCTTTAATTTAGACTGGTTGGGGGGGGTGGTTACAACCTTATTAAAATAATGAACAAACTGGAAAAACTCCCCAACAGAATGTTGTTCCAATGACAAGACTCACTCAGGAATAATGAAATAAATCATTACTGAATAGAGTCACCCTCAATTATTATAATACCAGCCGTCTGTGGGAAGTGTGAACTTTCTTCCGCTGCTGTTGTATACAGTTTCACAATATTAGACAGGGAGAGGGAGAGAGAGGGAGACAAACAGGGAGAAAAAGAGAAAAGACAGATAGGGAGAGAAATACAGGGAGTTAGAGAAAGACAGGGAGACAGAGAAAGATGGTAGGGGGGGGGGGGAAGAGATAGAAACAAGGAGAAAGAAAGACAGACAGGGAGGGAAAGACAGGGAGACAGAAAGAGACAAAGACAGAGAAAGAGAGAGGGGGAGTGAGGAGTAAACAGGACAAGAGCACAAAAGTGAGGTTTGTGGGGAGTTGCAGTGAGGGGCTGGGAAGAGACACAGGATCTGGGGGGGGGGGTGTGGGGGGAATCTGTCGTGTGGAGTCAGTGCCCAGCTCCCAGTCTCTGGAGAAAATCCTCAGTCACACCGTTCTGGGATTCCTGATTCACAGAAATAAATCCCTGCTGGGAGGGGGATTTTAAAAAGTCTGTCCCAGAGGGACGGACACAGCTTGTTCCCGGGTTAAAGAGGGGAGTTTAACTCTTTCTGGGGACTGAGGTTGGGGGTTGGGGGGTGGATCCAGATTGTAATCCTTTCCCCCCCCCCCCGACCCCGGATCTGAGATGAACCAGTTCTGGTTAGATTGTGGGGTGTGAGGGGCCGGGGGGGGGCCTGCAGTTTAAAACCCTGGGGTTAAAATATCCCGGCTTTGTAATTAGTTACAAACAGGTTAACCCTTTGGTGGGTGGCAAAGAGTAACTGAAATATCCGTAAATGAAACTGTGTGTGGGATGGAGAGCTTGTTTTAAAACCATGGCTCCAATTCAAAGCCTGCTGGGATTCTGGCTGCTGCTTTGGACACAAATGTTATAAAGTTGTTTTTAGCCGTTTAAAATCCCAGGCACAAAGTCACAGGCTTTCTAAAGGATGAGTTAGTTTGGGTATTTTTTTTAGCAACTTTTCAGTATTTATATTTGTAAAACACCACACTTTGATCTTTATATACGCAACTTCATGATATTAGATAGCAAGACAGAGAGAGAGGAAGAGAGAGCGAGAGAGGCAGGGAGCCAGGTGTAGATCTGGGGGGAGCGTGTAAGAGACAGAGAGGGAGAAACAGAGAAGGGGAGAGCAGAGGAGAGGTGACTGATAGGAGGGGGAACTTCATTGGGGGGATCCTGTGTTAATTCAGTGGCCTGTCTCTGGACTAAAGCCCCTCCCCAGAATGCTTTGATGTGTTTTAATAAATTAAATATCAGGACAGTCATGAGGCATTTGGAAGTGGAATTCATTTGAAAGGTGTTCCCATTTTGTCAGGGTTTAATAAGAAGGATATGAAAATGAATGTTCCCCAACCGCCCCAGAGTGAGATTGTGAATTTCAGCAAGTCTTTGGATCTTGCTGTGCATTTTATTGTTTACAATCAGCTTTTTTGTGTTGAATCAAGTTTCACTTTATTTTCTCTCTCTCTTCCAAGGAGAATTCATTTGGAAACTTTGACGACGCTGAGAGCAAATACTTTTGCTGCGAGGAATCCTCGGACAAGAGCTATAACCAGAGAGAAAAATATTAATAAAAATCCCTGCGTTTACGTGGTTGATTTTTATACACAGATACACCGTCGGGGTCTTTTACACTGAGGGTTAGTGGTCTGTGTGTCAGGGGGAGGGGGGGGGTATTCTGAGTGATTGAGTTGTAACATAGGCTGTCCAGAGTCAGGGGTTATTAGAGAAAGGGGGCAACGGAGGAGAGGGTGGGGGTGGAATCAGACGTGGGGTCTGTCGTACAGGATGGGGGGTGGGGATATTATAACACAGGCGTCAGGGGAATTAGTCATTTGAAAGTTTAGGTTTAAAACGGGCAGTTTCCACCTCCAACTGGACCATGAGCTGTTTACAGGGGGAGTGGAGGGGGATTGACGGGTGGGGTGGGGTGGCGTACAGTCATTAGAAAGGGGGGGGTGTATTCTGTCAGTCTCAGGGCTGATCACAGGGAGGGATTGAGAATTGACCAGGGTGAGGGCAGGAGGGGGAACTTGGTGGAATTGGGGGCGGAGAGGGATTTGGAGGGGGACGGAAGAGAGTTTGGGCAGCGGTGGGGTATAGGGCCGAGGGGGAAGAATTTGGTGGGTGGGAGATTTGAAGGGATTACGGGGAGGGATGACATTCAGCAGGAGTGGGGAGGGGACGGACTGAGAGGGATTGAAGGGGAGACGGAGGGATTCCGGTGGGGAATTAGAGGGATTCGGGGGTGGATTTGAGGGAGGATTTTTTGAGGAATCTGGGATGCTGAGATTCAGCAGCAGGGACTGAGGGAGGGGACCAGGGAAAATCGAGCGGGGTGAGGTGAAGATTGGGCAGAGAGGATTGGGGATGGGGGTAGAGAGAGACGGGCAGTGGGGAGGGTCAGAGAGGTTTAAATGGAAGGGCCTGGTGTTGGGGGAAGAGATTAAAGAGGGGGCCTGAGGGGGGAGGGGCAATTAAAGAGGGGGCCTGAGGGGGGAGGGGCAATTAAAGATTAAACTCCAGGCAGAAGAGAGTAATTTGGGGGTGTTTGATGTGTTTAGTGTAGGATCAGGAACAGGAATCGAAAAGACAGAAAAAAAAAGACAGAAAAAAAAAGACAGAAAAAAAAAGACAGAAAAAAAAAGACAGAAAAAAAAAGACAGAAAAAAAAAGACAGAAAAAAAAAGACAGAAAAAAAAAGACAGAAAAAAAAAAGACAGAAAAAAAAAGAAGAAAAAAAAAACAGAAAAAAAAAGACAAGAAAAAAAAAGACAGAAAAAAGACAGAAAAAAAAGACAGAAAAAAAAAGACAGAAAAAAAAGACAGAAAAAAAAAGACAGAAAAAAAAAAAGACAGAAAAAAAAGACAGAAAAAAAAAGAAGAAAAAAAGAAAAAAAAAAAGACGAAAAAAACAGAAAAAAAAAACAGAAAAAAAAAAAGACAGAAAAAAAAGGACAGAAAAAAAAGACAGAAAAAAAAAAAAAAAAGACAGAAAAAAAAAGACAAAAGACAGAAAAAAAAAAGCAGAAAAAAAAAGAAAAAAAAAAACAAAAAAAAACAGAAAAAAAAGACAGAAAAAAAAAGACAAAAAAACAGAAAAAAAAAACAGAAAAAAGAAAAAAAAAGACAGAAAAAAAAGACAGAAAAAAAAAGACAGAAAAAAAAGACAGAAAAAAAAAAAGACAGAAAAAAAAAGACAGAAAAAAAAAGACAGAAAAAAAAAGACAGAAAAAAAAAGAAAAAAAAAAAAAGACAGAAAAAAAAGACAGGAAAAAAAAAGACAGAAAAAAAAAGAACAGAAAAAAAAAAGACGAAAAAAAAAAAGAAAAAAAAAGACAGAAAAAAAAGACAGAAAAAAAAAGACAGAACAAAAAAAAGAAAAAAAAAAAGACAGAAAAAAAAAGACAGAAAAAAAAGACAGAAAAAAAAAGACAGAAAAAAAAGACAGAAAAAAAAACAGAAAACAGAAAAAAAAAGACAGAAAAAAAAAGACAGAAAAAAAAAGACAGAAAAAAAAGACAGAAAAAAAAGACAGAAAAAAAAGACAGAAAAAAAAAAAAAAAGACAGAAAAAAAAAGACAGAAAAAAAAAAGACAGAAAAAAAGAAACAGAAAAAAAAAGACAGAAAAAAAAAAAAAAAAAAGACAGAAAAAAAAAGACAAAAAAAAAAGACAGAAAAAAAAAGACAGAAAAAAAAAGACAGAAAAAAAAAGACAGAAAAAAAAAGACAGAAAAAAAAGACAGAAAAAAAAAGAAAAAAAAAAAGACAGAAAAAAAAGAAAAAAAAAAAGACAGAAAAAAAAAGACAGAAAAAAAAGACAGAAAAAAAAAGACAGAAAAAAAAACAGAAAAAAAAGACAGAAAAAAAAAGAACAGAAAAAAAAAGACAGAAAAAAAAAACAGAAAAAAAAAAAAAAAAGAAGAAAAAAAAGACAGAAAAAAAAGACAGAAAAAAAAGACAGAAAAAAAAAAGACAGAAAAAAAAAAGACAGAAAAAAAAAAGACAGAAAAAAAAAGACAGAAAAAAAAAGACAGAAAAAAAAAGACAGAAAAAAAAAGACAGAAAAAAAAGACAGAAAAAAAGACAGAAAAAAAAAGACAGAAAAAAAAAGACAAAAAAAAAAAGACAGAAAAAAAAAAGACAAAAAAAAAAAAAAAAAGACAGAAAAAAAAAAAAAAAGAAAGCAGAAAAAAAAAGACAGAAAAAAAAAGGACAGAAAAAAAAAGACAGAAAAAAAAAGACAGAAAAAAAAAGACAGAAAAAAAAAGACAGAAAAAAAAGACAGAAAAAAAAACAGAAAAAAAAAGACAGAAAAAAAAGACAGAAAAAAAAGAAAAAAAAAGACAGAAAAAAAAAAAAAAAAAAGACAGAAAAAAAAAGAAAGAAAGAAGAAAAAAAGAGAGAAAGAAAAAGAGAGGGGAGAAACAGAAAGATTGAGAGGGAGAAACAGAAAGATTGAGAGGGAGAAACAGAAAGATTGAGAGGGAGAAACAGAGATTGAGAGGGAGAAACAGAAAGATTGAGAGGGAGAAACAGAAAGATTGAGAGGGAGAAACAGAAAGATTGAGAGGGAGAAACAGAAAGATTGAGAGGGAGAAACAGAAAGATTGAGAGGGAGAAACAGAAAGATTGAGAGGGAGAAAGAGAGATTGAGAGGGAGAAACAGAAAGATTGAGAGGGAGAAACAGAAAGATTGAGAGGGAGAACGAGAGATTGAGAGAGAGAAACAGAAAGATTGAGAGAGAGAAAGAGAGATTGAGAGAGAGATTTAAAAAGACAGAGAAAATTTGGAGAAGTAAAGTGAAGAGGTTCATACTCACCATCGCAGATGTTTTCCCTCGGTGATCTCTCAAACTCCTTCCATCCCCTCTCCCATGGTGGGGGAGAGGGATCCTGGGCCAGGGGCTTTGTGTTGGGGTAAAAGGGGGTTAAAATCTCAGAGCTGGAACTCCATGCTGCACACACACACACACTGACTCACTCACACACAGAGACACAGCTTACCTGATACTTACCCAGCCACGTGGAGACAGAGACAGAACAAAGCATCCCCAACCTTTTTATAACCTCCACACAAACTGTCCACACCTCCCCAATCAAACCCCCCATCCAACCACATCTCCTACACCTCACCTGGACACACCTCCTCCAGGTATGGTCCAGTCCAACACCAACCTGTCTCTGAGTGTGGGGGGGTTGTGTGTGTGTGTGTGTGGGTTAGTGAGCAGCAGGCAAATGGTTTATCCCAAAGCTCTCTCCCTCCTCCCCGTCCCAGCTTCACATCACCAGCACTGGGAGCTGAGAGAAGATGGATTTAAAGGAACTCGCAGCTCTGCAGAGACCAGCTCTGACAGTGGATTGTACAACTTGTTCACCATCGGCTACAGGTTTGCTCCCTTTGCTGATTCTTGCAAAGTTCCCCTCCCCTTAAGTTGCTTGAACTGAAACAATTTCTTGCAAAGTTATTCGTTGCCTCATTTACAAATCCCACTTCTGATTTACAATGGAATCTGCCTGTTGTTGTCTGTCCGGGTATCTGAATGTGTGTGTGTGTGTACCCTGTGCTTAATGACTCACCAGACACCAGAGCTGCCAAAACAAGCCTTTAGATTCTCTTTTTAAACACATTCGAAGCACATTAGAAGGGGGAGTGCAGGGAAAGAATGAGAGTGAAGTTTCTGTCTGATAAGTGCTGTAAATGTGTCTTTAACCAGCAGCTCTGCAGAGAGAGACAGATGCAGGGTTTTAAACTCGAAATATTAAAACACACAGGCTCACGGTTGCACATTGAAACAAAATATACATGAAGGCATAAACATATACAGATACAAAGCGGAGATGTGCACATAAATAAACTCAAAATACACACAAAAGGGTCAGGCTATTGACGGAACTACAATTCAAGGTATTTTTTTAAAAGCCATATTCTCCAACAATTAGTTCAATAACAAAATAACTCAACAAATACACTGAACAATATTCTTACTGAGAAACTGATTGATGTGAATAATGTGACAAGCATTTCCAACACAAATAAACAGACAAGATGGGAACTCGCATTCGAGTTCTTAAATAACAACATTCAGAGTTTACAAAGAAACAGATCAGCAAATCCCCCTCCAAATAAAATCATAACATCTTCAGTAATAAAATGGTCACGAAATGAACTGATGCTGAAGAAAACTAGTTCATATTTTCCAATATCGACTGGACAAGGAATGTAGGAAGGGACACGGATGAAAAGAGTTCCAGAGATCAGTTACTGAGTGTCAGGAACTCAATGGTAGATAGATATGAAAATTCAATTCGAGAATGAATTAACAGCCTAGGAAGGAGAAATGAGAATAGATAAAGCAACATTTCGATATGCTGGAGAAATGAACCAATCTAATTATATTTCCTTGGCTCTGACACCCAGAGGTTTTACAGTCCACATCTGGATTGACCACAATGAGGACACACACAGCAACATCTGGACAGCCCCATTCATGGTCCTGTTCTTCCTGAGCATGTTCTCCAGCACTGCAGTCACTCTGGTGAAGGTGAGATGGTTCAGTTCGCTCACATTTCAAACTGGGAGAATGGATTGGAAAAACCTCTCTATGTTCCAATGATTACAAACTCTAATGTCCCACATCAGAAATATCTGCTTCATTATTGGATCTCTCTTTTACAAATCAAATGATGGGTCGAACTTCGGGGATTTCCTCCAGCTGGTTATTAACAGATTTGTCTAACACAAATCCAATGTCTGCTCTCGGCCAACTATCAGCAAAATGTTCTTAGTTTATCATTTCCACAGCTGTGAGGGAGAGAAGCGTGTTCTGTATTTCAGTTTTCAATGTGGAGTTTTTGTTGCTGGAATGTAACCTGTCATTAACAGTTGGTGCAGTTTAAATTTCATGTATAAATCAATGAGTTTTCACCTTCTTTATTCACAATTGTTCAGAATCCGATCTGCTTCTCTCCTGTTGAATCTGTCTTGTCTTTGTTACAGTGCTGTGTATATTGGATAGTTCACAGCAGGTATGTTTTATCCTCAATGTGAAACTACATTCAGTTTTGTCACTTTCAAAAAAAATAGTTTCTGCTCAATGTTCTCTGAATTTTTAAAATAAATCTTGAATGAAAATAAACTAGTTCTGATTCTGCTGAGCTGCTTTTTGTAAAGCCCATTTATGTAGCCCGGTTTACTAGTGTCGTTGGGAAGTTACTCTATTAACTCTATTAATGTGAAACTTGATACAACTCGATCCAATACTTCTTCAAAAGTATTGTGATTCATTGTTTTTGACACAGTCTCCTCCTGTTCCCCAGACAGGGGATTTTACCCCCAGACTGTCTGAACTCAAAGAAAACTAGTTGTAACTCTGCTGAACTCCTCTCTGTAAAGCCCATTGCTGTATTTCCCCCTGTGACACAGTCTCCTCCTGTTCCCCAGACAGGGGATTTTACCCCCAGACTGTCTGAACTCAAAGAAAACTAGTTGTAACTCTGCTGAACTCCTCTCTGTAAAGCCCATTGCTGTATTTCCCCCTGTGACACAGTCTCCTCCTGTTCCCCAGACAGGGGATTTTACCCCCAGACTGTCTGAACTCAAAGAAAACTAGTTGTAACTCTGCTGAACTCCTCTCTGTAAAGCCCATTGCTGTATTTCCCCCTGTGACACAGTCTCCTCCTGTTCCCCAGACAGGGGATTTTACCCCCAGACTGTCTGAACTCAAAGAAAACTAGTTGTAACTCTGCTGAACTCCTCTCTGTAAAGCCCATTGCTGTATTTCCCCCTGTGACACAGTCTCCTCCTGTTCCCCAGACAGGGGATTTTACCCCCAGACTGTCTGAACTCAAAGAAAACTAGTTGTAACTCTGCTGAACTCCTCTCTGTAAAGCCCATTGCTGTATTTCCCCCTGTGACACAGTCTCCTCCTGTTCCCCAGACAGGGGATTTTACCCCCAGACTGTCTGAACTCAAAGAGCCTTCAGTGATGGACTCACTGCACCATCCAGCGGCCGCTCCCTGTAATGACAGCTGCCTTTTTTATCATCAACTCCAGAGACAGAATGAATGAACAGAGCAGAGAAATATTTCTTCTTCTACAGTCAACGATTGATGATACTGAGTGACTCTGTCAGGTGTTAAGGTGGCATTTCTTTTGATTCTCATTCTGTAAATCCTCACCTCCTGTAAACGGGTTTGAAAAAGTCATTACTGTCAGTACAGGATAGAAATTCAGATTTTTACACCACACACCCAACATCATCACCAAAATCAACTATTTCCATCTCAGTTACATCCACAAAATCTGCCTCAGCCTCAGTCAAAGAATCTCTACAGTGCAGAAGGAGGCCATTTGGCCCTTAAAGCCCACACCAATCCCACCTAGGCCCTATCCCCATTGCCCCATGTATTTACCCTGCTAAACCCTGACATTAAGGGGCAACTTAGCATAGCCAATCAATTCACATATGTTGGGAGTTTGGGAGGAAACTGGAGCACCCAGAGGGAACCCACACAGACACAGGGAGAAAGTGAAGACTCACATAATGAGTCTTACAGATAGGTGGATAAGATCGTAAAGAGTGCTTTTGGGACATTGGCCTTTATAAATCGGAGTATCGAGTATAAAAGTTGGAGTGTTATGGTCAGGTTATATAAGGCATGGATGATGGCAAATTCAGAGTATTGTGTATAGTTTTGGTCACACGCACTCACACACACACTCTCTCTTTGTCTCTCTCTTTCACATTCTCCTTCTTTCTCTCTTTCACACACTCTCTCTGTTACACACACATTCTCACACACACTCTCTCACACTCTCTCTCTTTCTCACACACACTCTCTTTCACATTCTCCCTCTTTCTCTCTTTCACACACTCTCTCTGTTACACACACATTCTCACACACACTCTCTCACACTCTCTCTCTTTCTCACACACATTATCTCTCCCACACACACACTCTCACACACACACTCTCTCTCTTTCACATTCTCCCTCTTTCTCTCTTTCACACACTCTCTCTATTACACACACATTCTCACACACACTCACTTTCTCACACACATTATCTCTCACACACACTCTCTCTTTCACATTCTCCCTCTTTCTCTCTTTCACACACTCTCTCTGTTACACACACACATTCTCACACGCTCTCTCTTTCTCATACACATTATCTCACACACACACACACTTTCCCACACATACTCTCTCTCTCTCTCACGCGCACTCCTTTTCTCTTCTCTCTCAGACACACACACACACATTCTCCCTGCTTGGACCACTTGTCAGTCTGCGTTTAACACCGCGTATCCTGTATGATCTACATATTTCCATGACCCATCCACAAACAGAGTCTGCTCCAGTGCCTCCAAGGGCACATCCTTGATTCTACATTCCTCTGCTTCCACATCTACATTCCCACATGTATGTGGTTCCCTTTCACCGAACATTCCTTCGGCGGGATTCTCTCAATCTCTTGTACAATGGTGATGCTGAAGGGGTGGGGGGGGGGGGGAAGAAGTACTGCCTCTCACTTTGTCCTTTTCACATTTGAGACAGACTACAATTTTCCTATATTTAACATTTCCACCAAGGTATGTTGGTGGAACATATGTTACACTGGAACAGCCCTGCACTGAGAGAGAGAGAGAGAGAGGGGGGCCAGGTACAATTTCTTCACCCAGGGCTTCATCGGCTACAGGTTTGCACCCTTTGCTGACTATTGCAAAGTTCCCTTTCTCTTAAATTGCCTGAACTGAAGTGATATGTCTCAAAATTCTGCATTGACAAATTGGGGGAAATGTTGAAGGGGGAAAATTCAGTGAGTGCAGCAGGTTTCTGCTGTGAACTGAACACAGCACTGCTGGGTTTCTATGGGCTGCTCACACTCAGGATTAGAAATTACAATCAACTCAACACAATATCATCCCTACAGGGCACAAGGCCGCCCCTACTGGCCGGGAGGGGGAAACACCGGACCCCTGGCGGCCGGGAGGGGGAAACACAGGACCCTGGTGGCCGGGAGGGGAAGATGCGGCCCCTGGTGGCCGGGAGGGGGAACATGCGGCCCCTGGTGGCCGGGAGAGGGAACACGGCCCCCAGTGGCCGGGAGGGGAAGATGCGGCCCCTGGTGGCCGGGAGGGGAAGAAACGGCCCCTGGTGGCCGGGAGGGGAAACACCAGCCCTCAGAGGCCGGGAGGGGAAGAAGCGGCCCCTGGTGGCCGGGAGGGGAACAATGCCGCCCCTGGTGGCCGGGAGGGGGAACACCGGCCCCCTGGTGGCCGGGAGGGGAAGAAGCGGCCCCTGGTGGCCGGGAGGGGAAACAACAGCCCCCCTGGTGGCCGGGAGGGGAAGAAGCGGCCCCTGGTGGCCGGGAGGGGAAACAACAGCCCCCCTGGTGGCCGGGAGGGGAAGAAGCGGCCCCTGGTGGCCGGGAGGGGAAACACCAGCCCCCCTGGTGGCCGGGAGGGGAAGAAGCGGCCCCTGGTGGCCGGGAGGGGAAACACCAGCCCCCCGGTGGCCGGGAGGGGAAGAAGCGGCCCCTGGTGGCCGGGAGGGGAAACAACAGCCCCCCGGTGGCCGGGAGGGGAAGAAGCGGCCCCTGGTGGCCGGGAGGGGAAACAACAGCCCCCCCGGTGGCCGGGAGGGGAAGAAGCGGCCCCTGGTGGCCGGGAGGGGAAACAACAGCCCCCCGTGGCCGGGAGGGGAAGAAGCACGGCCCCTGGTGGCCGGGAGGGGAAACACCAGCCCTCAGAGGCCGGGAGGGGAACATGCGGCCCCTGGTGGCCGGGAGGGGAAACAGGCCCCGGTGGCCGGGAGGGGAAGAAGCGGCCCTGGTGGCCGGGAGGGGAAACACAGCCCCTGGTGGCCGGGAGGGAAGAAGCGGCCCCTGGTGGCCAGGAGGGGAAACAACAGCCCCCCGGGGCCGGGAGGGGAAGAAGCGGCCCCTGGTGGCCGGGAGGGGAAACAACAGCCCCCCGTGGCCGGGAGGGGAAGAAGCGGTCCCTGGTGGCCAGGAGGGGAAACAACAGCCCCCCTGGTGGCCGGGAGGGGAAGAAGCGGCCCCTGGTGGCCAGGAGGGGAAACAACAGCCCCCCCGGTGGCCGGGAGGGGAAGAAGCGGCCCCTGGTGGCCAGGAGGGGAAACAACAGCCCCCCTGGTGGCCGGGAGGGGAAGAAGCGGCCCCTGGTGGCCAGGAGGGGGAAACAACAGCCCCCCTGGTGGCCGGGAGGGGCAATGCAATGGAGGGGCATTGGCAATGCTAAATTCATCTTAGTACGCCAAGACGTGTACAAGAAGTGCGTAGGTCAGCATTAATTGCCCCTAGAGTCCCAAAATGTGTACGAGTGGATTGGCCGGGCTAAATTGCCCCTTAGTGTCCCATACTATGTACGAGAGATGGATTCGCCACGCTATATTGCCCTTTAGTGTTCGAAGATGTGTACGTCAGATGGATTGCCCCTTAATTTCCCAAGACGTATTGATTTGGGGATCGGCAGTGCTAAATTGCCCCTTTGTGTTGAAGATGTGTGCGAGATATGGATTGAACCGGCTAAATTTCCTTTAGTGCCCCGAGAAGTGGACGAGAGGAGAATTGGACATGTTAAAATCCCCTAAGTTGTGTCAGATGGATTGGCCGTGCCAAATGCACTTAGTGTGCAAAGATGTGTAGATTCGCTTAATGGACTATGGTAAAGTCCCATTTGTGTCCCAAAACATGTATGTAAGGTGGACAGGCCATGCTAAATTGCCCTGACTATCCCAAACGTGTAGGTTAGGTAGATTGGTAATGCTAAATTGCCTCTTAGGATTCCAAGATGTGTATGACAGATGGATGGCCATGCAAAATTGCATCTTAGTGTCCCAAGATGTGTGCGAGTGTTGAGTTGGCCATGCTAAATTCCACTTATTGTCCCAAGATGTGTATAAGAGGTGGATTGGCCATGCTAAATTGCCCCCTAGTGTCCCAAGATGTGTACATCAGGTGGATTGGCGAAGCTAAATTGCCCCTTATTGTCCCAAGATGTGTTATTTTGGTGGATTGGTGGATGCTAAATTCCCCTCAGTGTCGCGGGATGTGTAGGAGAGGTGGATTGGCCATGCTAAATTACCCCTGATTGTCCCAATATGTTTACGAGATATGATTTGGCCATGTTAAATTTCCCCTCAGTATCCGAAGATGTGTACGTTAGGTGGATTGGCCATGCTAAATTGCCCCTTAGTATCCCAAGATGTCTACGAACAATGGATTGGCCATTTGAAATTGCCCTTAGTTTCCCAAGATGTGTAGGTTTGTTGAATTGGCCCTGCAAATTCCCCTTAGAGTCCCAAAATGTGTAGGTTAGTTGGACTGGCCGTGCTAAATTGCCCCTTGGTGTGCCAAATAGAGTATTTCATTGTGTGTTCTGGTTAACATAGCCTGGGTATTTTAATGTTATCAGAGGGGCATTTGCTTTTGCTACTTGTGTGTGAGATGTGGATTGACCAGGCCAAAATTCCTTTAATGCACTAAGATTTGGATGAGAGGAGAATTGGACATATTAAAATCCCCTTAGTGTCCCAAGATGTGAAGATTAGATGGATTGACCTTGCTAAATTCATCTTAGTGTGCCAAATTGTGAAAGAGATGTGCATAGGCCAGGCTAAATTGCCCTTTAGTGTCCCAAGGTGATACAACAGGTGATTACACCATGCTAAATTGCCCCTTAGTGTCCCAAGATATGTACGAGTGGTGGATTGGCTATGCTAAATTCATCTTAGTGTGCCAACATGTATACAAGAGATGCATAGGCCAGTCTAAATTACCCTTTAGTGAAATTGGGTGGATTGGACAGGCTAATTTGTTCCTCAGTGTCACAAGATGTGTAGCTTAGGTGAATTTGCCAGGCTAAATTGCCGCTTAGTGTCCCAAGATGTGTACGAGTGGTGGATTGGCCATGCTAAATTTTCGCTTTACATTCCAAGATGTGTATGAGGAGTGGATTGGCTGTGTAAAACTGCCTCTCTATCCCAAGAAATATACCTTAAGTGGATGGCGATGCTAATGCACCTCAGCATCCCAAATGTGCAAGTTAGATGCATTGGCCAGGCGAAATTGCCCTTGACTGTCCCAAGATGTGTAGGTTAGGTGGATTGGCTGTGCTAAATTCATCTTAGTGTGCAAGATGTGTATGAGAGGTGCGTAGGCCAGGCTAATTGCTCTTAGTTTACCAAGACTAAGAGGCAATTGGCCTGTGCAATCCGCCTATTGTACATACCTTGGACGCTAAGGGACAATTTAGCCTGGCCTACGCACTTCTCATGCACATATTGGCACACTAATGGCAATTTATCATGACCAATCTACTATCTTATCAAGATGTGTGCAAGAAATGGATTGGCCAGGCTAAATTGCCCCTTAGTATCCCAAGATGTGGAGGTTAGGTGATTGGCCATGCTAAGTGTTCCTTTTTCTCCAAAGATGTGTTGATTGGTCGATTTGCCATGCTAGATTGCTCTTAGTGTCCCACGATTTGTAGATTTGGTGGATTGGCCAAGATAATTGCCCTTCAGTGTCCAAAGATGTGAAGGTTAAGTGATTTGGCCATGCTATTTACTCCTTAATCTCCAAAGAGGTGTTGTTAGATGGATTTGCCATGCTAAGTTGCTCCTCTTTAGACCTGGATTTGTAGGTGGGTAGATTGGCCATGCTCAATACCCCTTGATGTCTAAGATGTATAGGTTCTCTTAATTGGCCATGCTAAATTCCCCTTAGTATCCCAAAATTTGACAATGGTGGATTGGCCATGTTAAATTGCCCTTTAGTGTACCAGGATTGTACAAGAGGTGGATTGGCAATGTTAAATACTCTTTAGGTCCCAAGATGTGTACAATGGTAGATTGGCCATGTACATTGCCCCTTAGTATCGTCCCAAGATGTGTATGAGGTGTGGTTTGGCCATGGTAAAAGTCCCCATAGTGTTCAAGATGCAAAAGAAAGATAGATTAGCCATGCAAATTGCCCCTTAATTCAAGATATGCATGAGAGTTGGATTGGCCATGCTAAATTGTCCCTTCATGTCCAAAGATGTGTACGAGAGGTGGATTAGCCATGCTAAATTGCCCACTCAGGTTCCAAGAGGTGTACAAGATGTGGCTTCACCATGCTACATTCACTTGGCATCTCAAGATGTGGATGAGAGGAGAATTGGAAATGTTAGAATCCCCTAGTGTCCCTGATTTGGGCAGGTTAGGTGGATTGGCGTGCTAAATTCATCTTAGTGTGCGAAGATGTGTACAAGAGGTGCCTTGGCCTGCTAAATTGCCCCTTACTGTCCCAAGATGTGTACGAGAGGTGGATTGGCCATGCTAAATTGCTCTTTAGTGTCCAAGATATGTACAAGATGTAGACTGGCCCTTAGTATTCGAAGACGTGTTGGTGAGGTGGAATGGCCTTGCCTAAATTCATCTTAGTGTTCCAAGTATGTACACGAGGCAGTAAGCCTGGTTAAATGCCCTTAGTGTTCCAAGATGCTGCGAGGTGGATTGGCCAGGCTAAATGCCCCTTATTGCCCAAGATGCATATGCTAGGTGATGCTCAGACCAAATTGCCCTTAGTGTCACAAGATGTATACAAGAGGTGGATTGGCCATGCTGTCATGCCTTAAGTGTCCCAAGATGCATACGAGGTGCGTTTTGGCTTTGCTAAAATCCCTCAGTGTTTCAAGATGTATATGAGAAGTAGAATGGCATGCTAAAATCCCCATAGTGTCCCAAATAGATACGAGAGATGGATTGCCATGCTAAATTGCCCCTTAGTAGAATGGAATGCTAAAGCCCATAGTGTCCCAAGGGATACGAGAGATGGATTGGCCATGCTAAATTGCCCCTTAGTGTCCCAAAGTGGTGTATGAGATGTGGATTGACATGCAAAATTAATTTTTGTGTCCAGATGTGGATGAGAGGAGAATTGGACATGTTAAAATACCGTTAGCATCCCAAGATGTATAAGTTAGATGGATTGGCAATGCTAAATACCCTTAGTGTCCAAAGATGTGTAGGTTCAGTTAATTGGCCATGCTAAAATGGCCTTGGCGTCCCAAGATATGTAATTAGGTCGATTGCCATGCTAAATTGTCCTTTAGTACCACAAGGTGTTTATGTTAGGTGGATTGGCCATGCTAAATTGCCCATTAGTGTCCCAAATGTGTAAGATAGTGGATTTGGCCATGATAAATTGCCACTTAGTGTGCCAATATGTGCATGAAGAAGTGTGTAGCCAGGCTAAATTGTCCCTTAGTGTCCCAAGGTATGTACAATAGCAGATTGCACAGGCCAAATTGCCCCTTAGTTGCAAAATATGTACAGAGAGGCAGATTGTCCATGCTAAATTGCCCCTTAGTGTTCAAAGATATGTACAAGATGTGGACTAGCCATGCAAAATGCCTATGATGTCCCAAGGTGTGTAGGTTTGGTGGATTGGCCACTCTAAATTGCCCCTTACTGTCCTAAATGTGCAGATTAGGTGATTGGAAATGCTAAATTGCCACTTAATGTCGCAAGATTTGTGTATTACGTGAATTAGCCAGGCTAAATTGCTTCTTAATATCCAAGATATGGAGATTAGGTTGATTGGACATGCCAAATTCCCCACAGTGTGCTAAGATGTGTATGTTGGCTGGATTGGCCACGCTAAATTGTCCCTTAGTTTTAAAGATGTGTAGGTTAGGTGGATTGGCATGCTGAATTGCCCTTAGTGTCTCAAGATGTAGAAGTAGTGGATTGGTCATTCTAAATTCCCCATTAGTGTTCCAAGATGTCTATGAGAAGTGGATTGACCGTGCTAAACTGCCCCTGTGACCCAAGAAGTGTCCTTTAGGTAGATTGGCGTTGCACTTTAGCGTCCCAAAATGAGCAAGTTAGGTGCATTGGCTAGCTAAATTGCCCCTAATTTGTCCCAAGATGTGTAAGTTAGGTGGATGGGCCTTACTAAACTCATCTTAGTGTGCCAAGATGTGTACAAGAGGTGTGTAGCCAGGCTAAATTGTCCTTAGAGTCCCAAAATGTATGCAAGAAGTGGATTGGCCAGGTGGAATTGCCGCTTAGTGTCCCACAATATGTACGAGAGGTGGATTGGCCACACTCAGTTCCCATTTGTGTCCCAAGATGTATACAAGTGATGGATTGGGCACACTAAATTGCTGCATGTTGTCCCAAGATGTGCACAAGTGGTGGATTGGCTATGCTAAATTTCCTTTAGTGCCTAAGATGTGGATGAGAGGAGATTTGGGCATATTAAAATCCCCTTAGTGTTCCAAGTTGTGTAGGTTAGGTGGATTGGTCATGCTAAATGTCCTTAGTGTCCAAAGATGTGTAGGTTCGGTTAATTGGCCATGCTAAATTGCCCTTAGTGTCCAAGGTGTGTAGGTTAGCTGGATTGGCCACACTAAATTGCCCCTTAGTGTCCCAAAATGTGGAGGTTAGGTCAATTGGCCATGCTAAATTACTCCTTACTTTCACAAGATCATACGTTTGCGGATTGGCTAAATTGCCCCTCGTGTCCCGGATGTTTAGATGAGATAGAGTGGTCATACTCCATTGCCCCTTCACTGTCCCCAACATGTAGGTTAGGTAGATTGACCTGCTAAAATTCATTCAGTGTGCCAAGATGTGTACGAGAGAGCATAGGCAGGAAAATTGATTTAGTGTCCGAAGAGGAACACAGAGAGAAAAACACGAGAGACAGAGACACAGAGAAACACAGACACACAGAGACACACACAGAGAGAAAAACACAGAGAGACCGAGATACAGAGAAACACAGACACACAGAGAGACAGAGACACAGAGAGACAGAGACACACAGAGAGAAACACAGAGACACAGAGACACAGAGACACACAGAGAGAAAAACACAGAGAGACACAGAGAAAAAGAGGCACACAGAGAGAAAAACAGAGAGACAGAGAAACAGAGGAACATAGAGACACACAGAGAAAAACACAGAGACACAGAGGAACATAAAGACACAGAGGAAAACACAGAGAGACAGAGAAACACAGAGAAATACAGGCACACAGAGAGAAAAACAGAGAGACAGAGACACAGAGGAACATAGAGACACACAGAGACACAGAGAGACAGAGACACACAGACACACAGAGAGACAGAGACACAGAGAAGCACAGACACACAGAGAAAAACACAGAGAGACAGAGAAACACAGAGACACACAGACACACAGACACACAGAGAGAAAAACACAGAGAGACAGAGAAACACAGAGAAACACAGAGAGAAAAACAGAGAAACAGAGACACAGAGAAACACAGACACACAGAGAAAAATACAGAGAGACAGAGAAACACAGAGACACACAGACACACAGAGAGAAAAACACAGAGAGAGACAGACACAGAGAAACACAGACACACAGAGAGAAAAACACAGAGAGACAGAGAAACACACAGACACACAGAGACACAGAGAGACACAGAGAGAAAAATATACAGTGACACAGAGACACAGAGATACACAGAGAGAAACACAGAAAGACTGAGACACAGAGAAACACGGAGACACAGAGAGACAGAGACACAGAGAGACACAGAGAGACAGAGACACAGAGAGACAGAGACACACAGACCCACAAAGAAAAGAGACACACAGAGAGGTAGAGATCAAGAGAGATATGGACACAGAGAAATACAAGGACACAGAGAGGCAGAGAGATTGAGACAGAGAGACAGATACACAGAGATAGAGAGTCATAGATACAGAGAAATACAGAGACACAGAGAGATACATAGATACCGACAAAGAGACAGAAAGAGACACAGATACAGAGAAATACAGAGACACAGAGAGATACACAGATACAGACAAATAGACACAGATACAGAGAAATACAGAGACACAGAGAGATACATAGATACCGACAAAGAGACAGAAAGAGACACAGATACAGAGAAATACAGAGACACAGAGAGATACACAGATACAGACAAAGAGACAGGCAGATACAGAGAAATACAGAGACACAGAGAGATACACAGATACAGACAAAGAGACACAGATACAGAGAAATACAGAGACAGAGCCACACAGATATGTAGAGATATATATAGAGAGACACACACAAAATCATACTAACAGAGATATAGAGAAAGAGAGATGGAGTTAGACAAAGTCAGAATTTATTAATTTTGCATTCAATGTTTATTAAAAATCCAGAGAATATTTTATAGGAGAATTGATTTTAAAGTTAACACTGTGAATATGATCTTTGAGCTTCACACTGGGATCAGAATCCATTCGATCTGAGCTGCCCAGGATCTGTACAACTGTAACAGAGAGCACAAAGAGAAAAAACACAGCTTAATATCACGGGAAATGAACAATTGTGACTAAGGAACAAGAAAATTTATTTATATTTACATGAAGTTTAAACTACAAGAAAAATATTAACTACAATTAATAGACTCCGTGTTATTCCAATCTGGGCCTTGTATCAGTAATCTCTGTCCTAAACCTCTCTCAGTTATTACAATCTGGGCCTTGTATCAGTAATCTCTGCCCTAAACCTCTCTGAGTTATTACAGTTTGGGCCTTGTATCAGTAATCTCTGCCCTAAACCTCTCTCAGTTATTACAATCTGGGCCTTGTATCAGTAATCTCTGCCCTAAACCTCTCTCAGTTATTACAATCTGGGCCTTGTATCAGTAATCTCTGTCCTAAACCTCTCTCAGTCATTACAATCTGGGCCTTGTATCAGTAATCTCTGCCCTAAACCTCTCTCAAATATTATAATCTGGGCCTTGTATCAGTAATCTCTGCCCTAAACCTCTCAGTTATTACAATCTGGGCCTTGTATCAGTAATCTCTGTCCTAACCTCTCTCAGTTATTACAATCTGGGCCTTGTATCAGTAATCTCTGTCCTAAACCTCTCTCAGTTATACAATCTGGGCCTTGTATCAGTAATCTCTGCCCTAAACCTCTCTCAGTTATTACAATCTGGGCCTTGTATCAGTAATCTCTGCCCTAAACCTCTCTCAGTTATTACAATCTGGGCCTTGTATCAGTAATCTCTGCCCTAAACCTCTCTCAGTTATTACAATCTGGGCCTTGTATCAGTAATCTCTGCCCTAAACCTCTCTCAGTTATTACAATCTGGGCCTTGTATCAGTAATCTCTGCCCTAAACCTCTCTCAGTTATTACAATCTGGGCCTTGTATCAGTAATCTCTGCCCTAAACCTCTCTCAGTTATTACAATCTGGGCCTTGTATCAGTAATCTCTGCCCTAAACCTCTCTCAGTTATTACAATCTGGGCCTTGTATCAGTAATCTCTGCCCTAAACCTCTCTCAGTTATTACAATCTGGGCCTTGTATCAGTAATCTCTGTCCTAAACCTCTCTCAGTTATTACAATCTGGGCCTTGTATCAGTAATCTCTGCCCTAATCCTCTCTCAGTTATTACAATCTGGGCCTTGTATCAGTAATCTGAACACTAGGAAGTTATTTCCTCTGGTATCTCAGTCTGTGAATGATGATGGAGCTTCCACAGCTCAATGGGATATAGAATTCCAAAGATTTACCCTCAAGGAAGCACACGGGATTGAGGGAGAGTTGGCAAGAGGGATTGGAAACGGGTCGGGTATTTGGACACAGAGGGTGGGGGGTAGAAAGCTGTTTGAGAGACTGGAGGCCTGTGTCCAGTGGTGGGGTCCCACACGGCTCAGTGCTGGGCTGTTTATTATTGTTCTATAGAAATGTTCCAGATGGGAACGTGGGGGCAATGAGAAGCAAGGGGTCCAGATGATCCCAGGATTGGGCTGATGGTTAATAGGGAAGAAGGTGGGAGGTTACAGGAAGATATAACTGGGTTGGTCAGATAGGCAGAGCAGGGGCAGAGGGTATTTAACCCCGATAAGTGTGAGCTGATACAGTTTGGGAGAAGGAACAAGGTGAGGGAGGATTTAATGAGTGGTGGGACACTGGGAAACTCCGAGGAACATACGGATCTGGGGTAATGATTCCCAGATCCCTGAAGGGAGCAGAGCAGGGGAATCAGGGGCTAAAGAAGGCAGATAAAAGAGTTGCTTTTATCAGTCAGAGAATAAGAGCAAAGAGTTCAGGTTGGAGTTGGACAGAGTGTTCGTGAGGCCACAGCTGGAGCACTGGGTGCAGCTCTGTTCACCTCACTATCGGGAAGGATGGGACTGCACTGGAGGGGGAGCTTCAACAGGACGTTCCCTGGGCTGGAGGCTCTGAGCGATAAGGACAGACCGGATAGGCTTCGATAGTTTTCACCGCAGCAGAGAAGGCTCCATTTTCAAACATTTCTCCTGTTTCTGTAGCGTTTCGGGCTCCCCTGTGTCCCTGTCTCTCCATCTCTGAGACACTTGGAACACTAAGGGGCAACTTAGAAATACAGAGACACACAGATACAGAGACACACAGAAGCAGAGACACACAGAAACATAGAGACACACAGAAACATAGAGACACATACATACAGAGACACACAGTTACAGAGAGACACACAGATACAGAGACACACAGAAGCAGAGACACACAGAAACATACAGACACACAGAAACATAGAGACACATAGATACAGAGACACACAGTTACACAGAGACACACAGATACAGAGACACACAGAAGCAGAGACACACAGATACAGAGATATACAGAAACACAGAGACACACAGAAACACAGAGACACACAGTTACACAGAGACACACAGAAACAGAGACACACAGTTAAACAGAGACACACAGAAACACAGAGACACACAGTTACACAGAGACACACAGTTACAGAGACACACAGATAGAGAGATACACAGAAACACAGAGACACACAGATAGAGATATACACAGGAACACAAAGACAGACAGATACAGAGACACACAGAAACACAGAGACACACAGTTACACTGAGACACAGAGTTACAGAGACTCACAGATAGAGAGATACACAGAAACACTGAGACACACAGTTACACTGAGACACAGAGTTACAGAGACTCACAGATAGAGAGATACACAGAAACACTGAGACACACAGATAGAGATATACACAGGAACACAAAGACAGACAGATACAGAGACAGACAGATACAGAGACACACAGGTACAGAGACACACAGTTACAGAGACACACAGATAGAGAGATACACAGAAGCACAGAGACACACAGTTACACAGAGACACACAGATACAGAGACACACAGAGAGACACACAGATACAGAGACACACAGAAACACAAAATGGCACACAGAGAGAGAGTCAGAAACAGAGGAAGAGGGAGAGACACAGATACAGAGACACACAGAAACACAGAACGATAGAGAACAGAGAGAGGCATAACAGAGAGAAAGAGGGTTAGAGACACAGATACAGAGACAAACTGATACAGAGACAGAGACAAACTGATACAGAGACAGACAGAAACATAGAGCGGACAGAGAGAGAGAGAGAGAGAGGCAGAAACAGAGAAAGAAGGAGAGAGGACACAGATATAGAGACACACAGAAACACAGAACGAAGGGACGGGCTGTTCCCAAAAAATCACGGCTTTTGCTCCAAATAAAACCTGTTTGGACTTAAACTGGTGGTGTGGAAACTCTGAGCCCACAGCCTCCACATTTCTGTACAATAACAGCCGTCACCAGTTATAATGTTTCCCTCAGAGTTAAAACCAAGCTCTCAATTTTCTGTCTGACTGCTCCATTTAAACATTCAGTTTACAGCCGTGTGTGTCTGTGTGTGTGTCTGTGTGTCTGTTGTGTGTGGTGTGTGTGTGTGTCCGTTGTCTGTGTGTGTGTTGGTTCTGTGTTGTGTCTGTGTGTCTGTGTGTGTGTGTGTGTCTGTGTGTTGTGTCTGTGTGGTGTGTCTGTGGTGTGTTGGTGGGGGGGGGGGTGTTTGTGGGGGGTGGGGTGATGGTGAACTGCCCATAATCAAGTGGGGAGATGATTATAATCACCTTGCTGTGATATTTTCACAGAGATGCCAGCGTTGAACTGGGGTAAACTAAAGAGTGTGAATTGTCTCTAACCGGCACAGTTAGTGAGGTTTTATAACCAGGCAAATCACGGGGGTTACAGATAGTGTGACATGAAGCCAAGATCCCTGTTGAGACCGTCCTCATGTGTGTGGAACTTGTCTATCAGTCGCTGCTCAGCGACTCCGCGCTGTCGTGTGTCGTGAAGGCCCCCTTGGATGTGACCATTCCACATATCCAAATGATTGAGGAAATGGGAGTGAGGAGTGAAGGGGGCAGATTTATCTTCATTGTATTACACAGGGTCTCTCCCACTTTGCAAATTCCCAGAGTGGGGAAACACTTAGCACACGACAACTGTGAGACTGGTGGAGACGGGGAGGGAGAGCGGCAGGAGAGAGGGAGAGAACGAGGAGGAGAGCGAGGGAGACGGGGAGAGAGGGAAAGACAGAGCAAGAGATGTCTCTCACCCTCTGATTCTTTCTCTGTCTCTCTGCTTCTCTCTCAGTTAAGACACAAGTTCAGTGCCAGATTGACAGGGGGTTGGGGTGGGGGGTATCAATGGTCTCCTCCTGCATTGTAGGGATTCAATGATTCTATTCCATGTAACAATAAGAAATTAAATCAAATTAATCGGATGAGTTTAGACAGTCGCATGATTACAGATTGGATCTTATTGTAACATTACGGTCCCACCTGAGCTGAGCTCAGCAGCGTTCTGTCTGTATTGTGTGAATCCAGCCTGGAAAGATCCACTAATGTCACTAATTCTGCCAAGACAGAAACAGAAAGAGTGTTTGTATTCCCCGTGATACGACCCCTTAATGATGAACCACACGGTGGGAGAGGGATAGAGAGAGAGAGGGAGAGAGAGAGATGGAGGGATGCAGAGTAACAGAGAGATAGGGAGAGGGAGCAATGCAGAGAGTGAGAGTTAGACACTGAGATTCACTCAGATGGATAGTGAGTGTCAGGGGAGTCCGAGACGCTACAGAAGCAGGGTAAAGATTTGAAAATGAAGGAGTGTTTCTCTCCTTTTTTTGAAAAAAACTATCCACACTCAGACCGGTTCCATTTCACACTCTCTGCTCAGGCCTGTGTTGGGGGGTGTTTAGTGTGGGATCAGTGTTTGCTTTTGTCAGTGAGATTCCCAACAAGGGGAACAGATGTTTAAACACGTAAACTTTACAAAACCAAACTAGACACAGAGGGAATCAGCCTCATGCCTTCAATAAAACGATCTTCCCTCCAGAGATTGTGGATTCAGCTCAGAGCTGAAAATACGAGGCCTTCAGCATCAAAACACACAGACACAGAGAGAGAGAGAAAAACACAGAGAGACAGAGACAGAGAGAGACACAGAGACACACAGAGAGAAAAACACAGAGAGACACAGAGAAACACAGAGAGAAAAACACAGAGACACAGAGAGAAAAACACAGAGAGACAGAGACAGAGAGAGACACAGAGACACACAGAGAGAAAAACACAGAGAGACACAGAGAAACACAGAGAGAAAAACACAGAGAGACAGAGACACAGAGAGAATCCCTCCAGAGATTGTGGATTCAGCTCAGAGCTGAAAATACGAGGCCCTCAGCATCAAAACACACAGACACAGAGAGAAACAGAGAAACAGAGAAACACAGAGACACAGACAGAGAGAAACACACAGAGAGACAGGGACACAGAGTAACACAGAGAGAAACACAGAGACACAGAGAGAGAAACACAGAGAGACAGAGTAACATAGAGACACACAGAGACACAGAGAGAAAAACACAGAGAGACAGAGAAACACAGAGAGACACAGAGACACACAGAGAGAAAAACACAGAGAAACAGAGGCACAGAGAAACACAGACACACAGAGAGAAAAACACAGAGAGAGAGAGACACAGAGACACACAGAGACACAGAGAGAAAAACACAGAGAGACAGAGACACAGAGAAACACAGAGAGAAAAACACAGAGAGACAGAGACACACAGAGAGAAAAACACAGAGACAGAGACACAGAGGAACATAGAGACACAGAGAGAAAAACACAGAGACAGAGACACAGAGGAACACAGAGACACACAGACAGAAAAACACAGCGAGACAGAGACACAGAGAGAAACAGAGAGAAAAACACAGAGAGAAAAACACAGAGAGACAGAGACACAGAGAAACACAGAGAGAAAAATATACAGAGACACAGAGACACACAGAGAGAAACACAGAGAGACCGAGACACAGGGATTCACAGACACACAGAGAGATAGAGATCAAGAGAGATATGGACACAGAGAAATACAAGGACACAGAGAGGCAGAGAGATTGAGACAGAGAGACGCAGATACACAGAGATAGAGAGTCACAGATACAGAGAAATACAGAGACACAGAAAGATACACAGGTACAGACAAAGAGACACAGATACAGCGAAATACAGAGACAGAGCCACACAGATATGTAGAGATATACATGGAGAGACACACACAAAATCATACAAACAGAGATATAGAGAAAGAGAGATGGAGTTAGACAAAGTCAGAATTTATTAATTTTGCATTCAATGTTTATTAAAAATCCAGAGAATATTTTATAGGAGAATTGATTTTAAAGTTAACACTGTGAATATGATCTTTGAGCTTCACACTGGGATCAGAATCCATTCGATCTGAGCTGCCCAGGATCTGTACAACTGTAACAGAGAGCAGAAAGAGTAAAAAACACAGCTTCACATCACGGAATGAACAATTGTGAATAAGGAACAAGAAAAGTTATTTATACATACATGAAGTTTAAACTACAAGAAAAATATTAACTACAATTAATACACTCCCTGTTATTCCAATCTGGGCCTTGTATCAGTAATCTCTGCTCTAAACCTCTCTCAGTGATTACAATCTGGGCCTTGTATCAGTAATCTCTGCTCTAAACCTCTCTCAGTGATTACAATCTGGGCCTTGTATCAGTAATCTCTGCTCTAAACCTCTCTCAGTGATTACAATCTGGGCCTTGTATCAGTAGAACATAGAACAGAGAACATTACAGCACAGAACAGGCCCTTCGGCCTTCGATGTTGCGCCGACCAATATAAAAAGCAATGCCCCTCCAAACTAAACCATTCCCTTCTCTTCCATATACTTATCAACTAACCTCTTAAACGCCACCAAACTTGGCGCATCTACAACTGCTGCAGGCAGGGCATTCCACTCCGAACCACCCTTTGGGTAAAGAACCTACCTCTGATATCCGTCCTATAACTATCACCCCTTAATTTAAAGCTGTGTCCCCCTCGTGCTAGCTTTCTCCATCCTAGGAAAAAGGCTATCACTGTCCACCCTATCTAAACCTCTAATCATCTTATATGTTTCAATAAGGTCTCCTCTTAGCCGCCTTCTTTCTAACGAAAACAACCTCAAATCTCTCAGCCTCTCTTCATAAGACCTGCCCTCCATACCAGGCAACATCCTGGTAAACCTCCTCTGTACCCTCTCCAATGCCTCCACATCTTTCTTATAATGTGGGGACCAGAACTGCACACAATACTCCAAGTGCGGCCGCACTAGAGTTTTGTACAGTTGCAACATGACGTTGCGGCTCCGAAATTCAATCCCTCTACCAATAAAAGCCAAGACTCCATATGCCTTCCTAACAAACTTCTCGACTAATCTCTGAGTAATCTCTGCTCTAAACCTCTCTCAGTGCTTACAATCTGGGCCTTGTATCAGTAATCTGTGCCCTAAACCTCTCTCAGTGATTACAATCAGGGGCTTGTATCAGGAATCTCTGCTCTAAACCTCTCTCAGTTATTACAATCTGGGCCTTGTATCAGTAATCTCTGCTCTAAACCTCTCCCAGTTATTATAATCTGGACCTTGTATCAGGAATCTCTGGTCTAAACCTCTCTCAGTTATTACAATCTGGGCCTTGTACCAGTAATCTCTGCCCTAAACCTCTCTCAGTTATTACAATCTGGCCCTTGTATCAGTAATCTCTTCCCTCAACCTCTCTCAGTGATTACAATCTGGGCCTTGTATCAGTAATCTCTGCCCTAAACCTCTCTCAGTGCTTACAATCTTGGCCTTGTATCAGTAATCTCTGGCCTAAACATCTCTCAGTTATTACAATCTGGGCCTTCTATCAGTAATCTCTTCCCTAAACCTCTCTCAGTTATTACAATCTGGGCCTTGCACCAGTAATCTCTGCTCTGAACCTCTCTCAGTTATTACAATCTTGGCCCCTGTATCAATAATCTCTGCCCTAAACTTCTCTCAGTTATTACAATCTGGGCCTTGTATCAATAATCTCTGCCCTAAACCTCTCTCAGTGATTACAATCTGGGCCTTCTGTCAGTAATCTCTTCCCTAAACCTCTCTCAGTTATTACAATCTGGCCCTTGTATCAGTAATCTCTTCCTTCAACCTCTCTCAGTTATTACAATCCAGGCCTTGTATCAGTAATCCCTGCCCTAAACCTCTCCCAGTTATTACAATCTAGCCCTTGTATCAGTAATCCCTGCCCTAAACCTCTCTCAGTTATTACAATCTGCGCCTTGTATCAGTAATCTCTGCTCTGAACCTCTCTCAGTTATTACAATCTGGGCCTTGTATCAGTAATCTCTGCTCTAAACCTCTCTCAGTTATTACAATCTGGGCCTTGTATCAGTAATCTCTGCTCTAAACCTCTCTCAGCTATTACAATCTGGGCCTTGTATCAGTAATCTCTTCCCTAAACCTCTCTCAGTTATTACAAGCTGGGCCTTGTGTCAGTAATCTCTTCCCTAAACCTCTCTCAGCTATTACAATCTCGGCCTTGTATCAGTAATCTCTTCCCTAAACCTCTCTCAGTTATTACAACCTGGGCTTTGTATCAGTAATCTCTGCTCTAAACCTCTCTCTGTTATTACAATCTGGGCCTTGCACCAGTAATCTCTGCTCTAAACCTCTCTCAGTTATTAAAATCTTGGCCCCTGTATCAATAATCTCTGCCATAAACCTCTCTCAGTTATTACAATCTGGGCCTTGTATCAGTAATCTCTGCCCTAAACCTCTCTCAGTGATTACAATCAGGGCCTTCTGTCAGTAATCTCTTCCCTAAACCTCTCTCAGTTATTACAATCTGGCCCTTGTATCAGTAATGTCTTCCCTCTACCTCTCTCAGTTATTACAATCCAGGCCTTGTATCAGTAATCCCTGCCCGAAACCTCTCCAAGTTATTACAATCTAGCCCTTGTATCAGTAATCTCTTCCCTAAACTTCTCTCAGTTATTACAATCTGGGCCTTGTATCAGTAATCTCTGCCCTAAACCTCTCTCAGTTATTACAATCTGGGCCTTGTATCAGTAATCCCTGCCCTAAACCTCTCTCAGTTATTACAATCTGGGCCTTGTATCAGTAATCTCTGCTCTAAACCTCTCTCAGTCATTACAATCTGGGCCTTGTATCAGTAATCTCTGCTCTCAACCTCTCTCAGCTATTACAATCTGGGCCTTGTATCAGTAATCTCTTCCCTAAACCTCTCTCAGTTACTACAATCTGGGCCTTGTGTCAGTAATCTCATCCCTAAACCTCTCTCAGCTATTACAATCTGGGCCTTGTATCAGTAATCTCTTCCCTAAACCTCTCTCAGTTATTACACTGGGCCTTGTATCAGTAATCTCTGCTCTAAACCTCTCTCAGTTATTACAATCTGGGCCTTGTATCAGTAATCTCTGCCCTAAACCTCTCTCAGTTATTACAATCTGGGCCTTGTATCAGAAACAAAACCTTTCACTGCATCGCGATACACGGGATAGGACAGCACGGTGACACGATGGTTAGCATTGCTGCCTCACGGCACCAGGGAGCGGCTTCAATTCCATAAGAAATAGGAGCAGGAGTCGGCCATCCAGCCCCTCGAGCCTGCCTCGCCGTTCAATAAGATCATGGCTGATCTGAAGTGGATCAGTTCCACTTTCCCGCTTTCTCCCCAGAACCCTTCATTCACTTGTCTATTAGAAATCTAATCCGTGAGTCAATATGTTCAGCGAGGGAGCCTCCACCACTTCAATGGGCAGAGAATTCCAGAGATTGGACATTTTTTGAGTGAAAAGGAAGTTCCTCCTCAACTCTGTTCCAAACTGCCCTCCCTCCTTATTTTGAGACTGTGCCTCTAGTCCTGTTTCCTTTCTAAGTGGGAAGAATCTCTCTCCCTCTCCCCTATCCAGCCCCTTCATTATCTTGTAAGTCTCTATAAGATCCCCCCTCAGCTTCTAAACTCCAATGAGTACAGGCGCAGTCTATTCAATCTCCCTTCATAAACTAACCCCCTCATCTCCGGGATCAGCCTGGTGAACCTTCTCTGTTCTCCCTCCAAGGTCAATATATCCTTTCACAAATAAGGGGACTGAAACTGCAAACAGTACTCCAGTTGCGGCCTCAACTTGTACAATTGCAGCAAGAGACCACATTGCTTTTATATTCTATCCCCCTCCCGATTCCGGCCTAGGGTTGCTGTCTGTGTGGAGTTTGCACATTCTCCCCGTGTCTGCGTGGGTTTGCAGTGTACAGGTTAGGAGGACTGGCCTTGCTAAATTGCCCCTTAGTGTCAGGGGGACTCGCTGGAGCAAATCCATGGGGTTATGGGGATAGGAGTATGTCGGTGTAGACTCGATGGGCTGAATGGTCTCCTCCTGCATTGTAGGGATTCTATGATTCTATTCCATGTAACAATAAAAATTGAATCAAATTAATCGTTGACGTTCAGACAGTCGCATGATTACAGATTGGATCTTATTGTAACATTACGGTCCCACCTGAGCTGAGCTCAGCAGCGTTCTGTCTGTATTGTGTGAATCCAGTCTGGAAAGATCCACTAATGTCGCTAATTCTGCCAAGACAGAAACAGAAAGAGTGTTTGTATTCCCCGTGATACGACCCCTTAATGATGAACCACACGGTGGGAGAGGGATAGAGAGAGAGAGGGAGAGAGAGAGATGGAGGGATGCAGAGTAACAGAGAGATAGGGAGAGGGAGCAATGCAGAGAGTGAGAGTTAGACACTGAGATTCACTCAGATGGATAGTGAGTGTCAGGGGAGTTCGAGACGCTACAGAAGCAGGGTAAAGATTTGAAAATGAAGGAGTGTTTCTCTCCTTTTTTTGAAAAAAACTATCCACACTCAGACCGGTTCCATTTCACACTCTCTGCTCAGGCCTGTGTTGGGGGGTGTTTAGTGTGGGATCAGTGTTTGCTTTTGTCAGTGAGATTCCCAACAAGGGGAACAGATGTTTAAACACGTAAACTTTACAAAACCAAACTAGACAGAGAGGGAATCAGCCTCATGCCTTCAATGAAACGATCTTCCCTCCAGAGATTGTGGATTCAGCTCAGAGCTGAAAATACGAGGCCTTCAGCATCAAAACACACAGACACAGAGAGAGAGAGAAAAACACAGAGAGACAGAGACAGAGAGAGACACAGAGACACACAGAGAGAAAAACACACAGAGACAGAGAGAGAAAACACAGAGAGACAGAGACAGAGAGAGACACAGAGACACACAGAGAGAAAAACACACAGAGACAGAGAGAGAAAAACACAGAGAGAAAACAGAGAGAGACACAGAGCACAGAGAGAAAAACACAGAGAGACAGAGACACAGAGAAACACAGAGACACACAGGCACACAGAGAGAAACACACAGAGACAGAGACACAAGAAAACACAGACAACAGAGAGAAAAACACAGAGAGACAGAGACACAGAGAAACACAGAGAGAAACAGAGAGAGAAAAACACAGAGAGACAGAGACACAGAGAAACACAGAGACACAGAGAGAAAAACACAGAGAGACAGAGACACAGAGAAACACAGAGACACAGAGAGAAACACAGAGAGACAGAGACACAGAGAAACAACAGAGAGACAGAGACACAGAGAAACACAGAGACACAGAGAGAAAAACACAGAGAGACAGAGACACAGAGAAACACAGACACACAGAGAGAAAATCACAGAGAGACAGAGAGAAAAACACAGACACACAGAGAGAAAAACACAGAGAGACAGAGACACACAGAGAGAAAACACAGAGAGACAGAGAGAAAAACACAGACACACAGAGAGAAAAACACACAGAGACAGAGACACAGAGAAACACAGAGACACAGAGAGAAAATCACAGAGAGGCAGAGACACAGAGAAACAGAGAGACACACTTGGAGAAAAACACAGAGAGACAGAGACACAGAGAAATACAGACAGACAGAGAGAAACACACAGAGAGACAGAGACACAGAGAAACACAGACACATAGAGAGAAAAACACAGAGAAACAGACACAGAGAAACACAGAGACACAGAGAGAGAAAAACACAGAGAGACAGAGACACAGAGAAACACAGAGACACAGAGAGAAAAACACAGAGAGACAGAGACACAGAGAAACACAGAGACACACTTGGAGAAAAACACAGAGAGACAGAGACACAGAGAAATACAGACAGACAGAGAGAAACACACAGAGAGACAGAGACACAGAGAAACACAGACACATAGAGAGAAAAACACAGAGAAACAGACACAGAGAAACACAGAGACACAGAGAGAAAAACACAGAGAGACAGAGACACAGAGAAACACAGAGACACAGAGAGAGAAAAACACAGAGAGACAGAGACACAGAGAAACACAGAGACACAGAGAGAAAAACACAGAGAGACAGAGACACAGAGAAACACAGAGACACACGGAGAAAAACACAGAGAGACAGAGACACAGAGAAACACAGACACACAGAGAGAAAAACAGAGAGACAGAGACACAGAGAAACACAGAGACACACAGAGAGAAAAACAGAGAGACAGAGACACAGAGAAACACAGAGACACACAGAGAGAAAAACACAGAGAGACAGAGACACAGAGAAACACAGACACACAGAGAGAAAAACACAGAGAGACAGAGACACAGAGAAACACAGAGACACAGAGAGAAAAACACAGAGAGACAGAGACACAGAGAAACACAGAGACACAGAGAGAGAAAAACACAGAGAGACAGAGACACAGAGAAACACAGAGACACAGAGAGAAAAACACAGAGAGACAGAGACACAGAGAAACACAGAGACACACAGAGAGAAAAACAGAGAGACAGAGACACAGAGAAACACAGAGACACACAGAGAGAAAAACACAGAGAGACAGAGACACAGAGAAACACAGACACACAGAGAGAAAAACACAGAGAGACAGAGACACAGAGAAACACAGAGACACAGAGAGAGAAAAACACAGAGAGACAGAGACACAGAGAAACACAGAGACACAGAGAGAAAAACACAGAGAGACAGAGACACAGAGAAACACAGACACACAGAGAGAAAAACACAGAGAGACAGAGACACAGAGAAACACAGAGACACAGAGAGAAAAACACAGAGAGACACAGAAAACACACAGACACACAGAGAGAAAAACACAGAGAGACAGAGAAACACACAGACACACAGAGAGAAAATATACAGAGACACAGAGAACACAGAGAGAAACACAGAGAGACTGAGCACAGAGACACAGAGAGACAGAGACACAGAGAGACACAGAGACACAGAGAGAAAAACACAGAGAGACAGAGAAACACACAGACACACAGAGAGAAAAATATACAGAGACACAGAGATACACAGAGAGAAACACAGAGAGACTGAGAGACAGAGACACAGAGAGACAGAGACACACAGAGAGAAAAACACAGAGAGACTGAGACACAGAGACACAGAGAGACAGAGACACAGAGAGACACAGAGATACAGAGAGAAAAACACAGAGAGACAGAGACACAGAGAGACAGAGACACACCGAGAGAAAAACACAGAGAGACAGAGACACAGAGAAACACAGAGACACAGAGAGAAACACAGAGAGACAGAGACAAGAGAGAAAAACACAGAGAGACAGAGAAACACACAGACACACAGAGAGAAAAATATACAGACACACAGAGATACACAGAGAGAAACACAGGGAGACTGAGACACAGAGACACAGAGAGACAGAGACACAGAGAGACAGAGACACACAGAGAGAAAAACACAGAGAGACAGAGAAACACACAGACACACAGAGAGAAAAACACAGAGAGACAGAGATACAGAGAAACACAGAGAGACTGAGACACAGAGAGACAGAGACACACAGAGAGAAAAACACTGAGCGACAGAGATACACACAGACACACAGAGAGAAAAATATACAGAGACACAGAGATACACAGAGAGAAACACAGAGAGACTGAGACACAGAGACACAGAGAGACAGAGACACAGAGAGACACAGAGATACAGAGAGAAAAACACAGAGAGACAGAGACACAGAGAGACAGAGACACACCGAGAGAAAAACACAGAGAGACAGAGAAACACACAGACACACAGAGAGAAAAATACAGAGAGACAGAGAAACACAGAGAGAGAGACACAGAGACACAGAGAGAAAAACACAGAGAGACAGAGAAACACACAGACACACAGAGAGAAAAATATACAGAGACACAGAGATACACAGAGAGAAACACAGAGAGACTGAGAGACAGAGACACAGAGAGACAGAGACACACAGAGAGAAAAACACAGAGAGACAGAGAAACACACAGACACTCAGAGAGAAAAACACAGAGAGACAGAGACACACAGAGAGAAACACAGAGAGACTGAGACACAGAGAGACAGAGACACACAGAAAGAAAAACACAGAGCGACAGAGATACACACAGACACACAGAGAGAAAAAGACAGAGAGACAGAGACACAGAGACACACAGAGAGAAAAACACAGAGCGACAGAGATACACACAGACACACAGAGAGAAAAATATACAGAGACACAGAGAAACACACAGACACACAGAGAGAAAAATATACAGAGACACAGAGATACACAGAGAGAAACACAGAGAGACTGAGAGACAGAGACACAGAGAGACAGAGACACACGGACCCACAGAGGAAAGAGACACACAGAGAGATAGAGATCAAGAGAGATATGGACACAGAGAAATACAAGGACACAGAGAGGCAGAGAGATTGAGACAGAGAGACGCAGATACACAGAGATAGAGAGTCACAGATACAGAGAAATACAGAGACACAGAAAGATACACAGGTACAGACAAAGAGACACAGATACAGAGAAATACAGAGACAGAGCCACACAGATATGTAGAGATATATATAGAGAGACACACACAAAATCATACTAACAGAGATATAGAGAAAGAGAGATGGAGTTACACAAAGTCAGAATTTATTAATTTTGCATTCAATGTTTATTAAAAATCCAGAGAATATTTTATAGGAGAATTGATTTTAAAGTTAACACTGTGAATATGATCTTTGAGCTTCACACTGGGATCAGAATCCATTCGATCTGAGCTGCCCAGGATCTGTACAACTGTAACAGAGACCAGAAAGAGAAAACACACAGCTCAACATCACGGGGAATGAACAATTGTGAATAAGGAACAAGAAAAGTTATTTATACATACATGAATATATACTGTATATTATATATTATATATACATTACATTATATATATAGGATATATATATGGTTAGTACATTATATACACATTATATATACGCCTATTGCAAATATAAGATGATAGAGGTTTAGATCGGGTGGGACAGTGATAGCTTTTTCCTAGGATGGAGAGAAAGTCGCCACGGACGGGGACACAGCTTTAAATTAAGGGGTGCTAGTTATAGGACGGATTACTCAGAGGTTAGGTTCTTTACCCAGAGGTGAGTAATCAAGGTCCAACCTAAATATTAAAATTTTTTTGCTAAAAGGTAATACCACTCATTTTAAGGGTACATAAGGGTTTAAAATCTTTATAAGAAGAATTTGATACGGGTAAAGGGTCTTTTTTTTTATTATATTTAACTCAATATAATTTAAACTAAGTTGATCAGCCATGATCTTATTGAATGGTGGGGCAGGCTCGAGGGGCTGGATGGCCAACTCCTGATCCTATTTCTTATGTTCTTATGTTCTTTAGCATGGCCAATCCATCTAACCGACACTCCTTGGGTCAGTCAGGGGCAATCTTGTACATATCCTGGGACATGAAGGGGCAATTTAGCACGGCCAATCCACCTCCCGTACACATCTTGTGACACTAAGGACAATTTAGTCTGGCCTCCACACCTCTCATACACATCTTGGTACACTAAGATGAATTTAGCCAATCCACCTAACCTACACATATCGCCTCTTAGTATCCCAAGATGTGTAAGTTATGGCGATTGGCCATGAAAATTGACCCTTCATGACCCAAGATGTGTACGAAATGTGGATTGGCCATGCTAAATTCCCCTTAGTATCCCAAAATGTATACGAGAGGTGGATTGGTAACATTAAGTTGCCTCTTAGAGTCACAAGGTGTGTCGGTTAGATGGATTGGCCATGCTAAATTGCACCTATAGTGTCCCAAGATGCGTACAAGTGGTGGATTAGCCATGCTAAATTACCCCTTAATGTTCCAAAATGTGTATGAGAAGTGGAGTGGCCGTGCTAAACTGCCCCTCTCTCCAAGAAGTGTACTTTAGGTGGATTGGTGATCCTAAATTGCACCTTCACTTCCTGAAATGTTCAAGTTAGGTGTATTGGCCAAGCTAACTTGCCCCTGACTGTCCCAATTTAGCATGGCCAGTCCAACTAACCTACACATTTTGGGACAGTAAGGGGCAATTTAGCCTTGCCAATAAACCTCTTGTACATGTCTTGGGACACGAGTAGGAATTTAACATGGCCAATCCATATCTTGCACACAAGTTGGGACACTAAAAGGCAATTTAGCCTGGCCGATGCACCTCTCATCTACATCTTGGCACACTAAGATGAATTTAGCATGGCCAATCCACCTAACCTTCACATCTTGGGACAGTCAGGGGCAAGTTAGCCTGGCCAATACATCTAACTTGAACATTTCAGGAAGTGAAGGTACAATTTAGCATCACCAATCCACCTAAAGTACACTTCTTGGGACAGAGGGGTAATTTAGCATGGCCAATCCACCACTTGTACGCACCTTGGGACACTACAGGTGCAATTTAGCATGGCCAATCCATCTAACCGACACACCTTGTGACTCAAAAGAGGCAATTTAATGTTGCCAATCCACCTTTCGTATACATTTTGGGATACTAAGGGGGATTTAGCATGGCCAATCCACATTTCGTACACATCTTGGGTCATGAAGGGTCAATTTTCATGGCCAATCACCATAACTTACACATCTTGGGATACTAAGAGGCAATTCAGTTTGGCCAGTCCACCTAACGTACACATCTTGGGACACTAAGGGGGTCTCAACATGTCTAATTCTCCTCTCATCCACATCTTGGGATGCTAAAGGAAATTTAGCCTGGCCAATCACCACATGTGCACATCTTGGGAAATGAAGGGGCAATTTAACCTGTCAATTAGGAGTGTGTCCCCCTGTCAATTAGGAGTGTCCCCCCCCCTGTCAATTAGGAGTGTCCCCCCCCCCCGTTTTAGGAGTGTCCCCCCCCTGTCAATTAGGAGTGTCCCCCACCCCTGTCAATTAGAGTGTCCCCCCCTGTCAATTCGGAGTGTCCCCCCCTGTCAATTAGGAGTGTCCCCCCCCTGTCCCCCTGTCAATTAGAGAGTGTCCCCCCCCTGTCAATTAGGTGTCAGTGTTCCCCCCCCGTCCGTGTCAATTAGCAGCCCCCCCCCGTCAATTAGGTGTCCCCCCCCCGTGTTCCCCCCCCGTCAATTAGGAGTGTCCCCCCCCCCTGTCAATTAGAGTGTCCCCCCCCCCCGTCAATTAGGAGTGTCCCCCCCCCTGTCATTAGGTGTCCCCCCCCCCGTCAATTAGGAGTGTCCCCCCCCGTCAATTAGGGAGTGTCCCCCCCTCAATTAGGAGTGTCCCCCCCCTGTCAATTAGGAGTGTCTCCCCCCCCGTCATTAGGAGTGTCTCCCCCCCCCGTCATTAGAGTGTCTCCCCCCCCGTCAATTAGGAGTGTCCCCCCCCTTGGAGTGTCAATTAGGAGTGTCCCCCCCCCTTGTCATTCGGAGTGTCCCCCCCTGTCAATTCGGAGTGCCCCAATTAGGAGTGTCCCCCCCGTCAATTAGGAGTGTCCCCCCCCCCGTCAATTAGGATGTCCCCCCAATGTCAATTAGGAGTGTCCCCCCCCCTGTCAATGAGGAGTGTCCCCCCCCGTCAATTAGGAGTGTCCCCCCCGTCCTCAGGATCGGGTGTCCCCCCTGTCAATTAGGAGTGTCCCCCCCCGTCAATTAGGGATGTCCCCCCCTGTCATTAGGAGTGTCCCCCCTGTCAATTAGGAGTGTCCCCCCCACCGTCAATTAGGAGTGTCCCCCCCCCCCCTGTCAATTAGGAGGGTCCCCCCCTCCCCCCCCCCTGTCAATTAGGAGTGTCCCCCCCCCCCTGTCAATTTAGAGTGTTTTTTCCCCCCCTTGTCCAATTAGGAGTGTCCCCCCCCCATCAATTAGGAGTGTCCCCCAATTAGGAAGTGTCATTAGAGGAGTGTCCCCCCTGTCAATTATGAGGTCCCCCCCCCGTCAATTAGGATTGTTCCCCCCCCCTGTCAATTCGGAGTGTCCCCCCCGTCAGGAGTGTCCCCCCCCCTGTCAATTAGGAGTCAATTAAGGAGTGTCCCCCCCCTGTCAATTATGTAGGAGTGTTCCCCCCCTGTCATTAGGAGTGTCCCCCCCCTGTCAATTAGGGATTCCCCCCTCCCTGTCAATTAGGAGTGGTCCCCACCCCCCGTCAATTAGGAGTGTCCCCCCCCCTGTCAATTAGGAGTGTCCCCCCCCCCCTGTCAATTAGAGTCCCCCCCCCTGTCAATTAGGAGTGTCCCCCCCAATTAGGAGTGTCCCCCCCCCTGTCAATTAGGAGTGTCCCCCCCCCGTCAATTAGGGTGTCCCCCCCTGTCAATTAGGAGTCCCCCCCCCTGTCAATTAGGAGTGTCCCCCCCCTGTCATTAGGAGTGTCCCCCCCTGTCAATTAGGAGTGTCTCCCCCGTCATTAGGAGTGTCCCCCCCCCCCCCCGTCATTAGGAGTGTACCCCCCCTGTCAATTAGGAGTGTCCCCCCCCCCGTCATTAAGGGTGTCCCCCCAATTAGGAGTCCCCCTGTCAATTAGGAGTGTATCCCCCCTGTCAATTAGGAGTGTCCCCCCCTGTCAATTAGGGTGCCCCCCCCTGTCAATTAGAAGAGGGTGCTGCCCCCCTGTCAATTAGGAGTGTACCCCCCTGTCAATTGAGGTGTCATCCCCTGTTAGGGGTGTCCCCCCCCTGTCAATTAGGGGTTTCCCCCCCTGTCAATTAGGGGTGTCCCCCCTGTCAATTAGGGGTGTCCCCCCCCCCCCTGTCAATTAGGGGTGTCCCCCGTCATTAGGAGTGTACCCCGCTGTCAATTAGAGGGTCATCCCCTGTCAATTAGGGGTCCCCCCCTGTCAATTAGTGTCCCCCCCTGTCAATGCCCCCCCCTGTCAGGGGTGTCCCCCCTGTCAATTAGGGGTGTCAACCCCCTGTCAATTAGGGGTGTCCCCCCCGTCAATTAGGAGGTCCCCCCCTGTCAATTAGGACTGTCCCTCCTGTCAATTAGGAGTGTCCCCCCTGTCAATTAGGAGTGTCCCCCCTGTCAATTAGGAGTGTACCCCCCCTGTCAATTAGGAGTGTCCCCCCCTGTCAATTACGAATGTCCCCCTGTCAATAGGAGTGTACCCCCCCTGTCAATTACGAATGTCCCCCTGTCAATTAGGAGTGTACCCCCCCCCCCTGTCAATTAGGACTGTCACCCCTGTCAATTAGGAGTGTCCCCCCTGTCAATTACGAATGTCCCCCCTGTCAATTAGGAGTGTACCCCCCCTGTCATTAGGGTGTCCCCCTGTCAATTAGGAGTGCCCCCCCGTTAATTATTAGTGTCCCCCTCTGTCAATTAGGAGTGTCCACCCCTGTCAATTAGGAGTGTACCCCCCTGTCAATTAGGAGGGTCCCCCTGTCAATTAGGAGTGCCCCCCACTTAATGGACTTTAGTAAGGCGTATGGACTTTAGACTCTTTACTCAAAGAGTGATTAGGGAGTGGAATGCCCTGCCTGCAGCTGTTGTAGATGCGCCAAATTTGGTGGCGTTTAAGAGTTAGTTGATAAGTATATGGATGAGAAGGGAATGGTTTAGTTAGGAGGGGCATTGCTTTTTATTTTGGTCGGCACAACATCGAAGGCCGAAGGGCCTGTTCTGTGCTGTATTGTTCTATGTTCTATGTTTCTAAAGGCGTTTGATAAGGTGGCCCATGGAAGACTTCTACAGAAAATGCAGATGTGTGGAATAGAGGGTGATTTAGCTAATTGGATTAGGAATTGGCTGGCAGATAGAAGACAGAGGGTGGTGGTTGATGGGAGATATTCATCGTGGAGTTCGGTGACGAGTGGTGTGCCTCAGGGTCTGTTTTGGGGCCCCTGCTGTTTGTAATTTTTATAAATGATCTGGATGAGGGTATTGAGGGATGGATCAGTAAATTTGCAGATGACACTAAAGTCGGTGGAGTGGTAGATAGTGAAGAGGGGTGTTATAGTTTACAGAGTGACTTGGACAAGTTGCAGAGCTGGGCCGAGAGGTGGCAAATGGAGTTTAATGTGGAAAAGTGTGAGGTAATGCACTTTGGCAGGAACAATAAATGTGTAGAGTATAGGGCTAATGGTAGGGCTCTTAATAGTGTTGAGAAACAGAAGGATCTTGGTGTATGTGTCAATAGATCCCTGAAAGTAGGCAGTCAAGTGGATAAAGTTGTTAAGAAGGCATATGGAGTCTTAGCTTTTATTGGTAGGGGGATTGAATTTAGGAGCCGCAGCATCATGTTGCAACTGTACAAAACTCTAGTGCGGCCGCACTTGGAGTATTGTGTGCAGTTCTGGTCGCCACATTATAAGAAAGATGTGGAGGCATTGGAGAGGGTACAGAGGAGGTTTACCAGGATGTTGCCTGGTATGGAGGGCAGGTCCTATGAAGAGAGGTTGAAGGATTTGAGGTTGTTTTCGTTAGAAAGGAGGCGGCTAAGAGGGATCTTATTGAAGCATATAAGATGATTAGAGGTTTAGATAGGGTGGACAGTGATAGCCTTTTTCCTAGGATGGAGAAAGCTAGCACGAGGGGACACAGCTTTAAATTAAGGGGTATGAGTTATAGGACGGATATCAGAGGTAGGTTCTTTACTCAAAGAGTGATTAGGGAGTGGAATGCCCTGCCTGCAGCTGTTGTAGATGCGCCAAGTTTGGTGGCGTTTAAGAGGTTAATTGATAAGTATATGGAAGAGAAGGGAATGGTTTAGTTTGGAGGGGCATTGCTTTTTATTTTGGTCGGCACAACATCGAAGGCCGAAGGGCCTGTTCTGTGCTGTATGTTCTATGTTCTATGTTCTAATTATTAGTGTCCCCCTCTGTCAATTAGGAGTATTCCCCCCCGTAATTAGGAGGGTCCCCCCCACCCTGTCAATGGAGTCCCCCCTGTCATTAGGAGTGCCCCCCTGTCAATTAGAGTGTCCCCCCTGTCAATTACGAATGTCCCCCCTGTCAATTAGGGTGCCCCCTGTCAATTAGGAGTGTCCCCCTGTCAATTAGGGTGATTGTCCCCCACCCCTGTCAATTATTAGTGTCCCCCAATGTCAATTATTAGTCTCCCCCCCCTATCAATTAGGAGTGTCCCACCCCCCTGTCAATTAGAACATAGAACATAGAACATTACAGCACAGAACAGGCCCTTCGGCCTTCGATGTTGCGCCGACCAATATAAAAAGCAATGCCCCTCCAAACTAAACCATTCCCTTCTCTTCCATATACTTATCAACTAACCTCTTAAACGCCACCAAACTTGGCGCATCTACAACTGCTGCAGGCAGGGCATTCCACTCCCGAACCACCCTTTGGGTAAAGAACCTACCTCTGATATCCGTCCTATAACTATCACCCCTTAATTTAAAGCTGTGTCCCCTCGTGCTAGCTTTTTCCATCCTAGGAAAAAGGCTATCACTGTCCACCCTATCTAAACCTCTAATCATCTTATATGTTTCGATAGGTCCCCTCTTAGCCGCCACCTTTCTAACGAAAACAACCTCAAATCCCTCAGCCTCTCTTCATAAGACCTGCCCTCCATACCAGGCAACATCCTGGTAAACCTCCTCTGTACCCTCTCCAATGCCTCCACATCTTTCTTATAATGTGGGGACCAGAACTGCACACAATACTCCAAGTGCGGCCGCACTAGAGTTTTGTACAGTTGCAACATGACGTTGCGGCTCCGAAATTCAATCCCCCTACCAATAAAAGCTAAGACTCCATATGCCTTCTTAACAACCTTCTCGACTTGACTGCCTACTTTCAGGGATCTATGCACATACACACCAAGATCCCTCTGTTCATCTAGACTACTAAGAATCCTACCATTTGCCCTATACTCTACACATTTATTATTTCTGCCATAGTGCATTACCTCACACTTTTCCACATTAAACTCCATTTGCCACCTCTCGGCCCAGCTCTGCAACTTGTCCAAGTCCCTCTGCAAACTATAACACCCCTCTTCACTATCTACCACTCCACCGACTTTAGTGTCATCTGCAAATTTACTAATCCATCCTTCAATACCCTCATCCAGATCATTTATAAAAATTACAAACAGCAGGGGCCCCAAAACAGACCCCTGAGGTACACCACTTGTCACCGAACTCCAAGATGAATATCTCCCATCAACCACCACCCTCTGTCTTCTATCTGCTAGCCAATTCCTAACCCAATTAGCTAAATCACCCTCTATCCCATACATCTGCATTTTCTGCAGAAGTCTTCCATGGGCCACCTTATCAAACGCCTTACTAAAGTCCATATATACCACATCAACCGCCTTACCCCCATCCACCTCTTTAGTCACTTTTTCAAAAAACTCAATGAGGTTAGTAAGGCACGACCTACCCTTCACAAAACCATGCTGACTATCTCCAATCAATTCATTACTCTCTAAATAACTATAAATCCTATCCCTAATTATTCTCTCCAATACTTTGCCCACAACAGAAGTAAGACTCACTGGCCTATAATTCCCTGGAAGGTCTCTCTTCCCCTTCTTGAACAATGGGACCACATTCGCTATCCTCCAGTCCTCCGGAACCACACCCGTAACCAACGACGACCTGAAGATCAGAGCCAGAGGCTCTGCAATCTCCTCTCTTGCCTCCCAGAGAATCCTAGGGTAAATCCCGTCCGGCCCAGGGGACTTATCCAACTTCAAACCCTCGAGAATATCTAGCACATCCTCCCTATCTACTTCGATACCTTCCAGTTTGCTACCCTGTACCTCAGTGTTCTCCATAACTACATTTACATCACCCTGCGTGAATACCGAAGAGAAATATTTATTCAGTACCTCTCCAATCTCTTCAGGCTCCACGCACAACTTCCCACTGCTGTCTATGACTGGCCCTAATCTTGCCCTAACCAATCTTCTATTCTTAACATATCTAAAGAAAGCTTTAGGATTCTCCTTAATCCTATCAGCCAAAGTCTTTCTCGTGTCCTCTCTTAGCTCTCCCCTCTGTCAATTAGGAGTGCTTCCCCCTCTGTCAATTAGTAGTGCCCCCCTTGTCAATTAGGAACCCTTCCTATCAATTAGGAGTGTCCGTGTAAATTAGATGTTCAAACCATCTCTTGTACACAACGTGGAGCAGTAAGGAACAATTTAGCATGGCTAATCCACACATCTTAGCACTATCAGGAATTTGGTATGGCCAATCGATCCAATCTACACATCTTGGGACATTAAGGATCAATTTGGCATGGCCAATCCACCTAACCTACAAATCTTGCGACATTAAGTGGCAACTTAGCACTGCCAATTCCTCTAACTGGTACACTTGGGACACTCTGGGGCAATTTAGCATGGCCATACAACCTACAGATCTTAGCACAAATGAATTTGGCATGGCCAATTGACCTAATCTACACATCGTGGGACATTAAGGGGCAATTTAGCCTGGCCTATGCACGTCTCGTTCACATTTTGGCACACTAAGATGAATTAAGAATGGCAAATCCATCTAACCTACACATCTTGCAACCCTAAGTGGCAATTTAGCACTGCCAATCCATCTAACGACATATCTTGGGACAATTAGGGGCAATATCGCATTGGCCAATCCACTTACCTTACACACTGTGTGACACTACGGGGCAATTTAGCATAGCCAGTCCATCTCATTTTGGGACGCTAAAGTGCAATTTAGCATCGCCAATCTACCTAAAAGTACACTTCTTGGGACAGAGGGGTGGTTAGCATAGCCAATCCACTTCTCATAGACATCTTGGAACACTAATGGGAAATTTAGAATGAACAATCCACCACTCGTACACATCTTGAGACACTTAAGGGCAATAAGTGGCCAATACACCTAACTTGCACGTTTTGGACGCTAAGATGCAATTCAGCATCGCCAATCCACCTAAAGTACACTTCTTGGGACAGAGAGGCCCCAGAGACCAATCCACTTCTCACACACACCTTCAAACATTAAGGGTCAATTTAGCATGGCCAATTCACTACTTGTACACATCTTGGGACACTAAGGGCAATTTAACATATCCAATTCTCCTCTCATCCACATCTTGGGACGCTAAAGGAAATTTGGCCTGGTCAACTCATATCTTGGGACACTGAGGGGAATTTAGCATGACCAAACCACACCTCAGACACATCTTGTGTCACTAAGGGCTAATTTACCATTCCCAATCTACCTCTCGTACACATCTAAGGGAACTTGGTATGGCCAAGTGTATGAGCTATGTCTCATACGCAGCTTGGGATGCTAAGGGGAATTTTGAATGCTCAATCCACATCTTGTACACATCTTGGGACACTAAGAGGTGATTTAGCTCTACAATCCCCCTAACCTATACGCCTTGGGACACTAAGGGGCAATCCAGTTAACCTACACATCTTCAAACACTAAGGCCAATCCAACTAACCTACATATCTTCGGACACTAAGTGACAATTTCGCCTGGCCTATGCATCTCTCGTACACATCTTGGCACACTAAGATGAATTTAGCAAGGTCAATCTACCTAACCTACATGTTGGGGACAGTGAGGGGCAATTGAGTATGACCAATCTACCTCATCTAAACATCCCGGGACACTAAGGGGCAATTTAGCATGGCCAATCCACCAAACATATGATCTTGTGAAAGTAAGGAGTAATTTAGCATGGCCAATTGACCTAACCTCCACATTTTGGGACACTAAGGGGCAATTTAGTGTGGCCAGTTCAGCTAACCTACACACCTTGGACACTAAGGACAATTTAGCATGGCCAATTAACCGAACCTATACATCTTTGGACACTAAGGACATTTAGCATGACCGATCCACCTAACCTACACAACTTGGGACACTAAGGGGATTTTAATATGCCCAATTCTCCTCTCATCCACATCTTAGGCGCTAAAGGAAATTTAGCATAGCCAATCCACCACTTGTGCACATCTTGGGATACCATGGGGCAATTTAGTGTGCCCAATCCACCACTTGTATACATCTTGGGACACAAATGGGAATTTAGTATGGCCAATCCACCTCTCGTACATATCTTGGGACACTAAACGGCAATTTCGCCTGGCCAATCCACTTCTTGTACACATTTTGGGACACTAAGGACAATTTAGCCTGGCCTACGCACCTCTTGTACACATCTTGGCACACTAAGATGAGTTTAGCAAGGCCAATCCATCTAACCTACACATTTTTTAACACTAAGGGACAATTTAGCATGGCCAATCCAGCCAATATACACATCTTAGCACACTATGGGGAATTTGGCATGTCCAATCAACCTAATCTCCATATCTTGGGATATTAAGAAGCAATTTAGCCTGGCTAATTCATGTAATACACAAATCTTGTGACATTAAGTGGCAATTTAGCATTTTCAATCTACCTAATCTGCACATTTAGGACAGTAAGGGGCAATTTAGCATGGCCAATCCACTTAACCATACTGCGACACTAAGGGGCAATTTAGAGTGGCCAATCCACCAAACCTATACACCTTGGGACACCATGGGGCAATTTTGCATGGCCAGTCCACATCTTGTACATATCTGTGAACACTAAGGGGCAATTTAGCATGGCCAATCTGCCTCTCGTACATATTTTGCAACACTAAGGGGCAATAGTTTGGGTGGATTGCCCCTTAGTCTCCCAAGTCGAATAGGTTTGGGGAAATTGGACATGCTAAATCACCTCTTCATGTCCAAAGATGAATACGAGAGATGGATTGGCCATAATAAATTGCTGCTTCATATCCCAAGATGTGTGTGAGATGTGGATTGACCAGGCTAAGTTAACGTTAGCGTCCCAAGATGTGGATGAGAAGAAAATTGGACATGTTAAAATCCCCTTAGTGTCCCAAGACGTGTAGGTTAATTGGATTGACCACACTAATCTGCCCCTTAGTGTCCCAAGATGTGTAAGTTATGTGGATTGGCCATGCTAAATTCCCCTTTGTGTTCCAAGGGGCACTAGGGCACAATTAAGCATGGCCAATCCACCTAAACTACACATCTTGGGGCACTGGAGGGCAATTGAGCCTGACTAACCCACCTCTCATACACATCTTGTGTATGATTTGTGTATGGGAATTTAGCATGGCCAATTCAGCTCTTGTAAACATCTTGGGACACCATGGGGCAATTTAGCACGGCCAACACATCTCTCGTCCACATCTTGGAACACCATGGGGCAATTTAGTATGGACAATCAATCTCTCATACACATCTTGGGACTCCAAGGGCAATTTATTTTGGCACACACACCTCTCGTACACATCTTGAAATACTAAAAGAAATTTAGCAAGGCCAATCCACCTAACCTACACATCTTGGGATAGTCAGGGGCAATTTAGCCTGGCCAAAATACCTAACTTTCACATTTTGGGGCACTAAGGTGCAATTTAGCATCACCAATCCACCTAAAGTACACTTCTTGGGACAGAGGGGCAGTTTAGCATGGCCAATCTACCACTTGTACACATCTTGAGACACTAAAAGGCAATTTGACATGGCCAATCCACCATTCATACACATTTTGGGATACTAAGGGGAAATTTAGCAAGGCCAATCCACCTAACTTTACATCTTTGCACTGTAAGGGCATTTAGCATGGTCAATCACCTAACCTACGCATCTTGGAACACTAGGGGAATTTTAACATGTCCAATTCTCTTCTCATCCGCATCTTGGGATGCTGAAGCATGTTCAATCCACAGATTGCACACATCCTGGGCCACAAAGTGGCGATTTAGCATGGCCATTCCATCTCTCATCTATATCTTTGGGACACTAAGGGGCAATTTAGCATGGCCAATCCACCAAACCCACACACCTTGGGACACTAAGGGGCAATTTAGCACGGCCAATCCACCGAACCCACACACCTTGGCACAGTAAGGGGCAATCTGGCATCGCCAGTCTACCTAATTACATACCTTGGGACACTAAGGGGATCTTAACATGTCCAATTCTCCTCTCATCCATATTTTGGAACATTAAGGGGTGACTTAGCAAATCTAATTCCCCTAACCTACACATCTTGGGACACTAAGAGGTAATTATGTGTGGCCAATCCACCTAACCCACACACCTTGGCACATTAATTGGCAATTTAGCATGGCCAATCCTCCTAACTTACACACCTTGGGACAGAAAGAGAATCTTAACATGTCCAATTTCCTCTCATCCATATCTTGGAACACTAAAAGAAATTTAGCATGGCCAATCCACCTCTCGTACACATCTTGGGACACAAAGGGGCAATCCATACACATCTACGAGCGCACTAAGTGACAATTTAGCGTGGCCAATCCACATCTTGTACATATCTTGGGACTCTAAAGGGCAATTTAATGTGGCCAGTCCACTACTAGTACACATTTTGTCTACTAGTACACATAATTGTCCCACTAAGGGCAATTTATCATGGCCAATCCACCCAACCTACACATCTTGTGACACTAAGGGGATTTTAACATGTCCAATTCTTCTCTCATCCACATCTTCGGGCGCTGATGCATTATTAGCCTGGTCAATCCATATATCACACAGGTCTTGGGACACAACGTGGCAATTTACCATGGTCAATCCACCTCTCGTGAGCATCTTGGGACATTTAAGGAAATTTAGCAAGGCCAGTCCATGTCTTGCACACATCCTGGAACACTAAGGCGATTTAGCTCATCCAATCTCCTTAACCAATATGTCTTGGGACACTAAGAGGCAATTTACCCTGGCCTACGCACCTCTCATACACATCTTGTCACACTAAGATGAATTTTGCAAGGCCACTCCACCTAACCTACATATCTTGGGACAGTCAGTGACAATTAGCCTGGCCCTAACTTGCACATTTTGGGACACTAAGATGCAATTTAGTATGGCCAATCCACCTAAAGTACATTTCTTGGGACAGAAGGGCAGTTTATCATGACAAATCCACTTCTCATACACATCTTGGAACATTAAAGGACAATTTAACATGGCCAATTCACCCAATCTACACATCTTAGCACACTATGGGGAATTTGGCATGGCCAACCAACCTAATCTACACATCTTGGAACATTAAGGGCAACTTAGCCGGGCTAATCCACCTAGCCGACAAATCTTGTGACATTAAGTGGCAATTTAGCATTGTCAATCCACCTAATCTACCATCCTGGGACCATTCGGTGGATTGGCCATGCTAAATTGCCCCTGAGTGTCCCAAAGATATAGATGAGAGATGGATTGGCCATGCTAAATCGCCACTTTGTGTCCCAGGATATGTGCGATCTGTGGATTGAACGTCCCAAGATTCAGCGTCCCAAGATGCGGATGAGAGGAGAATTGGACATGTTAAAATTCCCCTAGTGTCCCAAGATGCGTAGGTTAGGTGATTGACCATGCTAAATGCCCTTACAGTGCAAAGATGTAAAGTTAGGTGGATTGGCCTTGCTAAATTTCCCCTTAGTGTCCCAAAATGTGTATGAATGGTGGATTGGCCATGTCAAATTGCCTTTTAGTGTCTCAAGATGTGTACAAGTGGTAGATTGGCCATGCTAAACTGCCCCTCTGTCCCAAGAAGTGTACTTTAGGTGGATTGGTGATGCTAAATTGCACCTTAGTGCCCCAAAATGTGAAAGTTAGGTATTTTGGCCAGGCTAAATTGCCCCTGACTGTCCCAAGATGTGTAGGTTAGGTGGATTGGCCTTGCTAAATTTCTTTTAGTATTTAGAACATAGAACATAGAACATTACAGCACAGAACAGGCCCTTCGGCCTTCGATGTTGCGCCGACCAATATAAAAAGCAATGCCCCTCCAAACTAAACCATTCCCTTCTCTTCCATATACTTATCAACTAACCTCTTAAACGCCACCAAACTTGGCGCATCTACAACTGCTGCAGGCAGGGCATTCCACTCCCGAACCACCGAACAACCAAGATGTACAAGATGTACGAGAGGTGTGTGTGCCAAAATAAATTGCCCTTGGAGTCCCAAGATGTGTATGAGAGATTGATTGTCCATACTAAATTGCCCCATGGTGTTCCAAGATGTGGACGAGAGATGTGTTGGCCGTGCTAAATTGCCCCATGGTGTCCCAAGATGTTTACAAGAGCTGAATTGGCCATGCTAAATTCCCATTTGTGTCATAAGTTGTGTATGAGAGGTGGATTAGTCAGGCTCAATTGCTCCCTAGTGCCCCAAGATGTGTAGTTTAGGTGGATTGGCCATGCTTAATTGTGCCCTAGTGCCCCTTGGAACACAAAGGAGAATTTAGCATGGCCAATCCACATAACTTACACATCTTGGGACACTAAGGGGCAGATTAGTGTGGTCAATCCAATTAACCTACACGTCTTGGGACACTAGGGGGATTTTAACATGTCCAATTTTCCTCTCATCCACATCTTGGGACGCTAACGTTAACTTTGCCTGGTCAATCCACATCTCACACACATCTTGGGATATGAAGCAGCAATTTATTATGGCCAATCCATCTCTCGTATTCATCTTTGGACATGAAGAGGTGATTTAGCCTGTCCAATTTCCCCAAACCTATTCGTCTTGGGAGACTAAGGGGCAATCCACCCACCTATACATCTTTGAACACTAAGTTGCAATTTAGCGTGGCCAATCCACATCTCAAACGTATCTTTATGAAGGGGCAATTTAGAGTGGTCAATCCACCTGTCGTACACACCTTGGGACACTAAGGGCAATTCTCATGCTGGCTCCACTTCTCTTCCTCCGTCCCACAAGCTTTATCTCATCCCTCCCTCCCTATCCCTCTCCCCTGAATTGTTAGTGTGTTTCAACATTGATGTTGTTGTTGGATTTGTTGTTGTTTTTCAATGCTCAGGTTGTTGTTGATTTTGTTGGTGGTTTTCATTGTTGAGGTTGTTGGATTTGTTACTTTTTTATTTGTCAGTTTGTTGTTGGATTTGTTGGTGTTTTTCAATGTTGAGGTTGTTGTTGGATTTGTTGGTGTTTTTCAATGTTAAGGTTGTTGTTGGATTTGTTGGTGTTTTTCAATGTTAAGGTTGTTGTTGGATTTGTTGGTGTTTTTCAATGTTAAGGTTGTTGTTGGATTTGTTGGTGTTTTTCAATGTTAAGGTTGTTGTTGGATTTGTTGCTGTTTCTCAATGTTGAGGTTGTTGTTGAATTTATTGTCATTGGATTTGCTGGTGTTCCTCAAAGTTGAGATTTGTTGTTGGATTTGTGTTTTTTTTTCAATTTTGAGTTTGTTGTTCGATTTCTTGTTGTTTTTCGATTTTGAGATGATAGTTTGACATGGTTGTCCAAACCACGTTGCCTTGTAATGTCCCAAGGTGCATTGGTTAGGTTGATTGGCCATGCTAAATTCATTTCAGTGTGCCAAGGTGTGTACTAGAGGTGTGTAGGCCAGGCGAAATTGCCCCTTAGTGTTCCAAGATGTATACAATAGGTGGACTGGTCATGCTAAATTGCTCTTTCATGTCACAAGATGTGCATGTCTGGTGAATTGTCATGTTAAATTTCCCTTAGCATCTCAAGATATAGGTAAGAGGAGAATTGGATATGTTAAAATCCCATTAGTGTCCCAATGTGTGTAGGTTAGATAGATTGGCCATGTTAAATGCATTTAATGTGCAAAGATGTGTAGTTTCGGTTAATTGGCACTGCTAAGTTGCCCCTTAGTGTCCCAATTGTATGCTAAGATGTGTAGGTTGAGTGGATTGGCCATGCTAAATTGTTCCTTTGTGTCCCAAGGTGCGTAAGAGAGGTGGTTACACCATGCTAAATTCCTCTTAGTGTGCCAAAATGTGTACGAGTGGTGGATTGGCCGTGCTAAATATCCCTTTAGTGTTCCAAGATGTGATTGAGAAGTGGATTGGCCATGCTAAATGGCCCCTCTGTGCCAAGAAGTGTTCTTAGGTGGATTGGTGATCCTAAATTAGAACGTAGAACATAGAACATTACAGTGCAGAACAGGCCCTTTGGCCTTTGATGTTGCGCCGACCAATTAAGAAAAAGCAATGACCCTCTAACCTAAACCATTCCCTTTTTGTCCATAAACTTATCTACTAACCTCTTAAACGCCACCAAATTTGGAGCATCTACAACTACAGGGGGCAGGGCATTCCATACCCTTACCACCCTCTGGGTAAAGAACCTACCTCTGACATCCACCCTATAACTACCACCCCTTATTTTAAAGCTATGTCCCTCATGCTAGCTTTCTCCATCCTAGGAAAAAGGCTTTCACTGTCCACCCTATCTAAACCTCTAATCATCTTATATGTTATATGTTTCAATAAGGTAAATTGTGCATTAGTGTCCCCCAATGTGCAATTTAGGTGTATTGGCCAGGCTAAATTGACCCTGACTGTCCCAAGAAGTGTAGGATAGGTAAATTGGCCTTGCTAAATTAACCTTTGTGTGCCAAGGTGTGTACAAGAGATGCGTAGGCCAGGCTATGTTGCCCTTATTGTCCCATGGTGTATGTGAGAGATGGATTGGCCAGGCTAAGTTTTCCCTTCGTGTCCCAAATGTATAAGTTAGGTGGATTGGCAAAACTAAGTTGCCTCTTAGTATCACAAGATGTAAAGGTTAGGTGCATTGGCAATGCTAAATTCACCTTAGTACGCCAAGATGTGTACAAGAAGTGCGTAGGTCAGCATTAATTGCCCCTAGAGTCCCAAAATGTGTACAAGTGGATTGGCCAGGCTAAATTGCCCCTTAGTGTCCCATACTATGTACGAGAGATGGATTCGCCAAGCTATATTGCCCTTTAGTGTTCGAAGATGTGTACGTCAGATGGATTGCCCCTTAGTTTCCCAAGACGTATTGTTCTGGGGATTGGCAGTGCTAAATTGCCCCTTTGTGTCTGAAGATGTGTGCGAGATATGGATTGAACCGGCTAAATTTCCTTTAGTGCCCTAAGAAATGGATGAGAGGAGAATTGGACATGCTAAAATCCCCTAAGTTGTGTCAGATGGATTGGCCATGTCAAGTGCACTTAGTGCGCAAAGATGTGTAGATTCGCTTAATGGACTATGGTAAAGTCCCATTTGTGTCCCAAAACATGTATGTAAGGTGGACAGACCATGCTAAATTGCCCCTGACTATCCCAAACGTGTAGGTTAGGTAGATTGGTAATGCTAAATTGCCTCTTAGGATTCCAAGATGTGTATGACAGATGGATTGGCCATGCAAAATTGCATCTTAGTGTCCCAAGATGTGTGCGAGTGTTGATTTGGCCATGCTAAATTCCACTTATTGTCCCAAGATGTGTATAAGAGGTGGATTGGCCATGCTAAATTGCCCCCTAGTGTCCCAAGATGTGTACATCAGGTGGATTGGCGAAGCTAAATTGCCCCTTATTGTCCCAAGATATGTTATTTTGGTGGATTGGTGGATGCTAAATTCCCCTCAGTGTCGTGGGATGTGTAGGAGAGGTGGATTGGCCATGCTAAATTACCCCTGATTGTCCCAATATGTTTACGAGATATGGTTTGGCCATGTTAAATTTCCCCTCAGTATCCGAAGATGTATACGTTAGGTGGATTGGCCATGCTAAATTGCCCCTTAGTACCCCAAGATGTCTACGAACAATGGATTGGCCATTTGAAATTGCCCTTAGTTTCCCAAGATGTGTAGGTTTGTTGAATTGGCCCTGCAAATTCCCCTTAGAGTCCCCAAATGTGTAGGTTAGTTGGACTGGCCGTGCTAAATTGCCCCTTGGTGTGCCAAATAGAGTATTTCATGGTGTGTTCTGGTTAACATAGCCTGGGTATTTTAATGTTATCAGAGGGGCATTTGCTTTTGCTACTTGTGTGTGAGATGTGGATTGACCATGCCAAAATTCCTTTAATGCACTAAGATTTGGATGAGAGGAGAATTGGACATATTAAAATCCCCTTAGTGTCCCAAGATGTGAAGATTAGATGGATTGGCCTTGCTAAATTCATCTTAGTGTGCCAAGATGTGAAAGAGATGTGCATAGGCCAGGCTAAATTGCCCCTTAGTGTCCCAAGATATGTACGAGTGGTGGATTGGCTACGCTAAATTCATCTTAGTGTGCCAACATGTATACAAGAGATGCATAGGCCAGTCTAAATTACCCTTTAGTGAAATTGGGTGGATTGGGCAGGCTAATTTGTTCCTCAGTGTCACAACATGTGCAGCTTAGGTGAATTTGCCAGGCTAAATTGCCACTTAGTGTCCCAAGATGTGTACGAGTGGTGGATCGGCCATGCTAAATTTTCGCTTTACATTCCAAGATGTGTATGAGGAGTGGATTGGCTGTGTAAAACTGCCCCTCTGTCCCAAGAAATATACCTTAGGTGGATGGCGATGCTAAATTGCACCTCAGCATCCCAAAATGTGCAAGTTAGATGCATTGGCCAGGCGAAATTGCCCTTGACTGTCCCAAGATGTGTAGGTTAGGTGGATTGGCTGTGTTAAATTCATCTTAGTGTGCCAAGATGTGTATGAGAGGTGCGTAGGCCAGGCTAAATTGTCTCTTAGTTTACCAAGACTAAGAGGCAATTTGGCCTGTGCAATCCGCCTATTGTACATACCTTGGGACGCTAAGGGACAATTTAGCCTGGCCTATGCACTTCTCATGCACATATTGGCACACTAAGTGGCAATTTATCATGGCCAATCCACTATCTTAAACAAGATGTGTGCAAGAAATGGATTGGCCAGGCTAAATTCCCCCTTAGTGTCCCAAGATGTGGAGGTTAGGTGATTGGCCATGCTAAGTTGTTCCTTATTCTCCAAAGATGTGTTGATTGAGTCGATTTGCCATGCTAGATTGCTTCTTAGTGTCCCACGATTTGTAGCTTTGGTGGATTGGCCAAGATAAATTGCCCTTCAGTGTCCAAAGATGTGAAGGTTAAGTGATTTGGCCATGCTAATTTACTCCTTAATCTCCAAAGAGGTGTCGTTAGATGGATTTGCCATGCTAAGTTGCTCCTCTTTAGACCTAGATTTGGAGGTGGGTAGATTGGCCATGCTCAATACCCCTTGATGTCTAAAGATGTATAGGTTCTCTTAATTGGCCATGCTAAATTCCCCTTAGTATCCCAAAATGTGTACAAGTGGTGGATTGGCCATGTTAAATTGCCCCTTAGTGTCCCAAATGTGTAAGGTAGTGGATTGGCCATGATAAATTGCCACTTAGTGTGCCAATATGTGCATGAGAAGTGTGTAGGCCAGGCTAAATTGTCTCTTAGGTCCCAAGGTATGTACAATAGGCAGATTGCACAGGCCAAATTGCCCCTTAGTGTTGCAAAATATGTACGAGAGGCAGATTATCCATGCTAAATTGCCCCTTAGTGTTCAAAAATATGTACAAGATGTGGACTGGCCATGCAAAATTGCCCTATGGTGTCCCAAGGTGTATAGGTTTGGTGGATTGGCCACTCTAAATTGCCCCTTAGTGTCGCAGTATGGTTAAGTGGATTGACCATGCTAAATGGTTTCGTGAAGGGTAGGTCATGCCTTACTAACCTCATTGAGTTTTTTGAGAAAGTGACCAGAGAGGTGGATGGGGGTAAGGCGGTTGATGTAGTATATATGGACTTTAGTAAGGCTTTTGATAAGGTGGCCCATGGAAGACTTCTACAGAAAATGCAGATGTGTGGAATAGAGGGTGATTTAGCTAATTGGATTAGGAATTGGCTGGCAGATAGAAGACAGAGGGTGGTGGTTGATGGGAGATATTCATCGTGGAGTTCGGTGACGAGTGGTGTGCCTCAGGGGTCTGTTTTGGGGCCCCTGCTGTTTGTAATTTTTATAAATGATCTGGATGAGGGTATTGAGGGATGGATCAGTAAATTTGCAGATGATACTAAAGTTGGTGGTGTGGTAGATAGTGAAGAGGGGTGTTTTAGTTTACAGAGTGACTTGGACAAGTTGCAGAGCTGGGCCGAGAGGTGGCAAATGGAGTTTAATGTGGAAAAGTGTGAGGTAATGCACTTTGGCAGGAACAATAAATGTGTAGAGTATAGGGCTAATGGTAGGGCTCTTAATAGTGTTGAGGAACAGAAGGATCTTGGTGTATGTGTCAATAGATCCCTGAAAGTAGGCAGTCAAGTGGATAAAGTTGTTAAGAAGGCATATGGAGTCTTAGCTTTTATTGGTAGGGGGATTGAATTTAGGAGCCGCAGCATCATGTTGCAACTGTACAAAACTCTAGTGCGGCCGCACTTGGAGTATTGTGTGCAGTTCTGGTCCCCACATTATAAGAAAGATGTGGAGGCATTGGAGAGGGTACAGAGGAGGTTTACCAGGATGTTGCCTGGTATGGAGGGCAGGTCCTATGAAGAGAGGTTGAAGGATTTGAGGTTGTTTTCGTTAGAAAGGAGGCGGCTAAGAGGGGATCTTATTGAAGCATATAAGATGATTAGAGGTTTAGATAGGGTGGACAGTGATAGCCTTTTTCCTAGGATGGAGAAAGCTAGCACGAGGGGACACAGCTTTAAATTAAGGGGTATGAGTTATAGGACGGATATCAGAGGTAGGTTCTTTACTCAAAGAGTGATTAGGGAGTGGAATGCCCTGCCTGCAGCTGTTGTAGATGCGCCAAGTTTGGTGGCGTTTAAGAGGTTAGTTGATAAGTATATGGAAGAGAAGGGAATGGTTTAGTTAGGAGGGGCATTGCTTTTTATTTTTGGTCGGCACAACATCGAAGGCCGAAGGGCCTGTTCTGTGCTGTATTGTTCTATGTTCTATGTTCTATGTAATTGCCCCTTACTATCCTAAATGTGCAGATTAGGTAGATTGGAAATGCTAAATTGCCACTTAATGTCGCAAGATTTGTGTATTACGTGAATTAGCAGGCTAAATTGCTTCTTAATATCCCAAGATATGGAGATTAGTTTGATTGGACATGCCAAATTCCCCACAGTGTGCTAAGATGTGTATGTTGGCTGGATTGGCCACGCTAAATTGTCCCTTAGTGTTAAAAGATGTGTAGGTTAGGTGGATTGGCCATGCTGAATTGCCCTTAAGTGTCTCAAGATGTGTACAAGTAGTGGATTGGTCATTCTAAGTTCCCCATTAGTGTTCCAAGATGTCTCTGAGAAGTGGATTGACCATGCTAAACTGCCCCTGTGACCCAAGAAGTGTACTTTAGGTAGATTGGCGATGCTAAATTGCACTTTAGCGTCCCAAAATGAGCAAGTTAGGTGCATTGGCTAAGCTAAATTGCCCCTAATTGTCCCAAGATGTGTAGGTTAGGTGGATGGCCTTGCTAAACTCATCTTATTGTGCCAAGATGTGTACAAGAGGTGCATAGGCCAGGCTAAATTGTCCTTAGAGTCCCAAAATGTTTGCAAGAAGTGGATTGGCCAGGTGGAATTGCCGCTTAGTGTCCCAAGATATGTACGAGAGGTGGATTGGCCATACTAAATTCCCATTTGTGTCCCAAGATGTATACAAGTGATGGATTGGGCACACTAAATTGCTGCATGGTGTCCCAAGATGTGCACAAGTGGTGGATTGGCTATGCTAAATTTCCTTTAGCGCCTAAGATGTGGATGAGAGGAGAATTGGGCATATTAAAATCCCCTTAGTGTTCCAAGTTGTGTAGGTTAGGTGGATTGGTCATGCTAAATGTCCTTAGTGTCCAAAGATGTGTAGGTTCGGTTAATTGGCCATGCTAAATTGCCCTTAGTGTCCAAGGTGTGTAGGTTAGCTGGATTGGCCACACTAAATTGCCCCTTAGTGTCCCAAAATGTGGAGGTTAGGTCAATTGGCCATGCTAAATTACTCCTTACTTTCACAAGATCATAAGTTTGGTGGATTGGCTAAATTGCCCCTTAGTGTCCGGGATGTTTAGATGAGGTAGATTGGTCATACTCAATTGCCCCTCACTGTCCCCAACATGTAGGTTAGGTAGATTGACCTTGCTAAATTCATCTCAGTGTGCCAAGATGTGTACGAGAGATGCATAGGCCAGGCAAAATTCTCACTTAGTGTCCGAAGATATGTAGGTTAGTTGGATTGGCCTTAGTGTTTGAAGATGTGTCGGTTAAGTGGATTTGCCCCTTAGTGTTTGAAGACGTGGAGGTTAGGGGGATTGGAGAGCTAAATCACCTCTCAGTATCCCAAGATGTGTACAAGATGTGTATTGAGAATGCAAAATCCCGCTTAGCATCCTAAACTGTGTATGAGACATAGATTGGCCATGCCAAGTTCCCTTAGATGTGTACGAGAGGTAGATTGGGAATGCTAAATTAGTCCTTAGTGACACAAGATATGTCTGAGGTGTGATTTAGTCATGCTAAATTCCCCTCAGTGTCCCAAGATGTGTGCAAGATATGGGTTGACCAGGCCAAATTTCCTTTAGTGTCCCAAGATGTGGATGAGAGGAGAATTAGATCTGTTAAATTGCCCTTAGTGTCCCAAGATGTATACAAGTAGTGTATTTGCCATGCTAAATTGACCCTTAATGTTTGAAGGTGTGTGTGAGAAGTGGATTGGCCTCTGGGGCCTCTGCCCCTAGAAGTGTACTTTAGGTGGATTGGCGATGCTGAATTGCATCTTAGCGTCCAAAATGTGCAAGTTAGGTGTATTGGCCAGTCTAAATTGCCCTTAAGTGTCTCAAGATGTGTATGAGTGGTGGATTGGTCATTCTAAATTTCCCATTAGTGTTCCAAGATGTGTATGAGGAGTGGATTGTAAAACTGCCCCTCTGTCCCAAGAAATATACCTTAGGTGGATGGCGATGCTAAATTGCACCTCAGCATCCCAAAATGTGCAAGTTAGATGCATTGGCCAGGCGAAATTGCCCTTGACTGTCCCAAGATGTGTAGGTTAGGTGGGTTGGCTGTGCTAAATTCATTTTAGTGCGCCAAGATGTGTAAGAGAGGTGCGTAGGCCAGGCTTAGTTTCCCAAGATGTGTGCAAGAGATGGATTGGCCAGGCTAAATTGCCCTAAGTATCCCAAGATGTGGAGGTTAGGTGATTGGCCATGCTAAGTTGTTCCTTATTCTACAAAGATGTGTTGATTGGGTTGATTTGCCATGCTAGGTTGCTCCTTAGTGTCCCACGATTTGTAGATTTGGTGGATTGGTCAAGATAAATTGCCCTTCAGCGTCCAAAGATGTGAAGGTTAGATGATTTGGCCATGCTAATTTATTCCTTAATCTACAAAGAGGTGTCGTTAGATGGATTTGTCATGCTAAGTTGCTCCTCTTTGGACCTAGATTTGTAGGTGGGGTAGATTGGCCATGCTAAATAACCCTTGATGTCTAAAGATGTATAAGTTCTCTTAATTGGCCATGCTAAATTCCCCTTAGTATCCCAAAATGTGTACAAGTGGTGAATTGGCCATGTTAAATTGGCCTTTAGTGTACTAGGATGTGTACAAGAGGTGGATTGGCAATGTTAAATTACTCTTTAGTGTCCCAAGATGTGTACAAGTGGTAGATTGGCCATGCTACATTGCCCCTTAGTGTCCCAAGACGTGTATGAGGTGTGGTTTGGCCATGCCAAAAGTCCCCATAGTGTTCCAAGGTGCAAAAGAGAGATAGATTGCTAAATTGCCTCTTAATTCAAGATATGCATGAGAGTTGGATTCGCCATGCTAAATTGTCCCTTCATGTCCAAAGATGTGTACGAGAGGTGGATTAGCCATGCTAAATTTCCACTCTGTGTTCAAAGAGGTGTACAAGATGTGGCTTCACCATGCTACATTAACTTTGGCATCTCAAGATGTGGATGAGAGGAGAATTGGAAATGTTAGAATCCCCTTAGTGTCCCATGATGTGCAGATTGGGTGGATTGGCTGTGCTAAATTGCCCCTTACTGTCCCAAGATGTGTACAAGAGGTGGATTGGCCATGCTAAATTGCTCCTTAGTATCCAAGATATGTACAAGATGTAGACTGGCCCTTAGTATTCGAAGATGTGTTGGTGAGGTGGATTGGCCTTGCTAAATTCATCTTAGTGTGCCCAGATACGTACACGAGGCAGTAAGCCTGGTTAAATTGCCCTTAGTGTCCCAAGATGTATGCGAGAGATGGATTGACCAGACCAAATTGCCCCTTAGTGCCGCAAGATGTATACGAGAGATGGATTGGCCATGCCATCATACCCCTTAGTGTCCCAAGATTATTACGAGGTGCATTTTGGCTTTGCTAAAATCCCCTCAGTGTTCCAGATGTACATGAGAAGTAGAATGGCATGCTAAAATCCCCATAGTGTCCCAAGATAGATACGAGAGATGGATTGGCCATGCTAAATTGCCCCTTAGTAGAATGGCACGCTAAAATCCCCATAGAACATAGAACATAGAACATAGAACAATACAGCACAGAACAGGCCCTTCGGCCTTCGATGTTGTGCCGACCAAAATAAAAAGCAATGCCCCTCCAAACTAAACCATTCCCTTCTCTTCCATATACTTATCAATTAACCTCTTAAACGCCACCAAACTTGGCGCATCTACAACAGCTGCAGGCAGGGCATTCCACTCCCTAATCACTCTTTGAGTAAAGAACCTACCTCTGATATCCGTCCTATAACTCATACCCCTTAATTTAAAGCTGTGTCCCCTCGTGCTAGCTTTCTCCATCCTAGGAAAAAGGCTATCACTGTCCACCCTATCTAAACCTCTAATCATCTTATATGCTTCAATAAGATCCCCTCTTAGCCGCCTCCTTTCTAACGAAAACAACCTCAAATCCTTCAACCTCTCTTCATAGGACCTGCCCTCCATACCAGGCAACATCCTGGTAAACCTCCTCTGTACCCTCTCCAATGCCTCCACATCTTTCTTATAATGTGGCGACCAGAACTGCACACAATACTCCAAGTGCGGCCGCACTAGAGTTTTGTACAGTTGCAACATGATGCTGCGGCTCCTAAATTCAATCCCCCTACCAATAAAAGCTAAGACTCCATATGCCTTCTTAACAACTTTATCCACTTGACTGCCTACTTTCAGGGATCTATTGACACATACACCAAGATCCTTCTGTTCCTCAACACTATTAAGAGCCCTACCATTAGCCCTATACTCTACACATTTATTGTTCATAGTGTCCCAAGATGGATACGAGAGATGGACTGGCCATGCTAAATTAATTTTAGTGTCCCAAGATGTGGATGAGAGGAGAATTGGACATGTTAAAATACCCTTAGCATCCCAAGATGTATAAGTTAGATGGATTGGCAATGCTAAATACCCTTAGTGTCCAAAGATGTGAGGTTCAGTTAATTGGCCATGCTAAAATGGCCTTGGCGTCCCAAGATATTAACTTAAGTCGATTGGCCATGCTAAATTGTCCCTTAGTACCACAAGGTGTGTACGTTAGGTGGATTGGCCATGCTAAATTGCCCCTTAGTGTCCCAAATGTATAAGATAGTGGATTGGCCATGCTAAATTGCCACTTAGTGTTCACAGATATGTACAAGATGTGGACTGGCCATACAAAATTGCCCTATGATGTCCCAAGGTGTGTAGGTTTGGTGGATTGGCCACTCTAAATTGCCCCTTAGTGTCGCAGTATGGTTAAGTGGATTGGCCATGCTAAATTGCCCCTTACTGTCCTAAATGTGCAGATTAGGTAGATTGGAAATGCTAAATTGCCACTTAATGTCGCAAGATTTGTGTATTACGTGAATTAGCCAGGCTAAATTGCTTCTTAATATCCCAAGATATGGAGATTAGGTTGATTGGACATGCCAAATTCCCCACAGTGTGCTAAGATGTGTATGTTGGCTGGATTGGCCACGCTAAATTGTCCCTTAGTGTTAAAAGATGTGTAGGTTAGATGTATTGGCCATGCTGAATTGCCCTTAAGTGTCTCAAGATGTGTACAAGTAGTGGATTGGTCATTCTAAATTCCCCATTAGTGTTCCAAGATGTCTCTGAGAAGTGGATTGGCCAAGCTAAACTGCCCCTGTGACCCAAGAAGTGTACTTTAGGTAGATTGGCGATGCTAAATTGTACTTTAGCGTCCCAAAATGAGCAAGTTAGGTGCATTGGCTAAGCTAAATTGCCCCTAATTGTCCCAAGATGTGTAGGTTAGGTGGATGGCCTTGCTAAACTCATCTTAGTGTGCCAAGATGTGTACAAGAGGTGCGTAGCCAGGCTAAATTGTCCTTAGAGTCCCAAAATGTGTGCAAGAAGTGGATTGGCCAGGTGGAATTGCCGCTTAGTGTCCCAAGATATGTACGAGAGGTGGATTGGCCACACTCAGTTCCCATTTGTGTCCCAAGGGGTATACAAGTGATGGATTGGGCACGCTAAATTGCTGCATGGTGTCCCAAGATGTGCACAAGTGGTGGATTGGCTATGCTAAATTTCCTTTAGCGCCTAAGATGTGGATGAGAGGAGAATTGGGCATATTAAAATCCTCTTAGTGTCCCAAGTTGGTCATGCTAATTGCCCTTAGTGTCCAAGGTGTGTAGGTTAGCTGGATTGGCCACACTAAATTGCCCCTTAGTGTCCCAAAATGTGGAGGTTAGGTCAATTGGCCATGCTAAATTACTCCTTACTTTCACAAGATTATAAATTTGGTGGATTGGCTAAATTGCCCCTTAGTGTCCCGGGATGTTTAGATGAGGTAGATTGGTCATACTCCATTGTCCCTCACTGTCCCCAACGTGTATGTTAGGTAGATTGACCTTGCTAAATTCATCTCAGTGTGCCAAGATGTGTACAAGAGATGCATAGGCCAGGCGAAATTGTCATTTAGTGTCCGAAGATATGTAGGTTAGTTGGATTGGCCTTAGTGTTTGAAGATGTGTCGGTTAAGTGGATTGCCCCTTAGTGTTTGAAGACGTATAGGTTAGGGGGATTGGAGAGCTAAATCACCTCTTAGTGTCCCAAGATGTGTACAGGATGTGGATTGAGCATGCAAAATTCCCCTTAGCATCCCAAGCTGTGTATGAGACATAGATTGGCCATGCCAAGTTCCTTTAGATGTGTACGAGAGGTAGATTGGGAATGCTAAATTAGTCCTTAGTGACACAAGATATGTCTGAGGTGTGGTTTAGTCATGCTAAATTCCCCTCAGTGTCCCAAGATGTGTGCAACATATAGGTTGACCAGGCCAAATTTCCTTTAGCATCCCAAGATGTGGATGAGAGGAGAATTGGATATGTTAAATTGCCCTTAGTGTCCCAAGACGTAGACAAGTAGTGGATTGGCCATGCTAAATTCACCCTTAATATTTGAAGGTGTGTGTGAGAAGTGGATTGGTCTCTGGGGCCTCTCTGTCCCAAGAAGTGTACTTTAGGTGGATTGGCAATGCTGAATTGCATTTTAGCGTCCAAAATGTGCAAGTTAGGTGTATTGGCCAGGCTAAATTGCCCTTAAGTGTCTCAAGATGTGTATGAGTGGTGGATTGGTCATTCTAAATTTCCCATTAGTGTTCCAAGATGTCTGTGAGAAGTGGATTGGCCGTGCTAAACCACCCCTCTGTCCCAAGAAGTGTATTTTAGGTAGATTGGCGATGCTAAATTGCACTTTAGCGTCCCAAAATGAGATGGACTGGCTATGCTAAATTGCCCCGTAGTGTCCCACAGTGTGTAAGGTAAGTGGATTGGCCAATCCGATATAGTCCATATTGTCCCAAGATATGTCGTTAGATGGATTGGCAGTGCTAAATTGCCACTTAGGGTTGCAAGATGTGTAGGTTAGATGGATTTGCCATTCTTAATTCATCTTAGTGTGCCAAAATGTGAATGAGACGTGCATAGGCCAGGCTAAATTGCCCCTTAATGTCCCACGATGTGTAGATTAGGTCAATTGGCCATGCCAAATTCATTTGTGCTAAGATCTGTAGGCTGTATGGCCATGCTAAATTGCCCCAGAGTGTCCCAAGTGTACCAGTTAGAGGAATTGGCAGTGCTAAGTTGCCACTTAATGTCGCAAGATTTGTAGGTTAGGTGGATTGGCCATGCCAAATTGATCCTTAATGTCCCAAGATGGAAATTTAGCCTGGTCAATCCACATCTTGCACACATCTTGGGACATGAAGCGGCAATTAAATATGGTCAATCCATCTCTCATGCACATCTTGGGACATGTAAGGGAATTTAGAATGGCCAATCCATATTGTGGGACATGAAAGGGCAAATTAGCTCGCCAAATTCTCCTAACCAACACACCCTGGTACACTAAGGGACAATCGACCAAACCTAAACATCTTCAAACCCAAAGGAGCAATGTAGCATCACCAAAACACACCTCATACTCATCTTGGGACACTAAGGGGCAATGTAGCGTAGCCAAACCACGTCTCGTTTACATCTTAGAACATGAAGTGGGTGATTTAGCACATCTAATCCCCCTGTTTCCTGTGCTGTTTTGTTCTTTGTTCTTTGTTCTAAAGTACATGTCTTGGGACACTAAAGGGCAATCCGTCTAACCTACACATTCTTTGTGTAGAAAGAGACAATTTAGCATGACCAGTCCACATCTTGTACATATCTTGGGACACTAAAGAGCAATTTAGCCTGCCCTCCACACCTGTTATACACATCTTGGCACAGTAAGATGAATTTAGCATGGCCAATCCACCTAACCTACACATCTTGTGATACCATATAGCAACTTAGCATTGCCAATCCACCTAACCTACACATCTTGGGAAATTCAGGGGCAATTTAGCCTGGCCAATCCACCTAACTTGCACATTTTGGGATGCTAAGGCGCAATCTAGCATCGCCAATCCTTGGGACAGAGGAACAGTTTAGCATCGCCAATCCAAATAAGCTACACATGTTGTGATACTAAGGGGCAATTTAACATTGCCAATTGACCTGTCGTACAAATCTTGGGACACAAAAGGGCAATTTAACATTTTGGGATACTAAAGGGAATTTAACATGGCCAATCCACCTTGGGACACTAAGGAGCAATTTCGCCTGGCTCATCCACTTAACTTACAAATCTTGCAACAGTAAGTAGCAATTAAGCATTTTCAATTGACACATTTGGGATAGTAAGGGGCAATTTACATGGCCAATCCACTTAACCTACACATACTAGGACAGTAAGGGACAATTTAGAATGGTCAATCCACCAAACATACACACCTTGGGACACTACGGGGCAAATTAACATGTCCAGTTAACCAAACGTACATACCTTGGGACGTTAAGGGGATTTCAACATGTCCATTCCCTTCTCATCCACATCTTGGGGCACTAAAGGAAATTTAGCCTGGTCAATCCACATCTTGCACACATCTTGGGACACGAAGCAGCAATTTAGCATAGCCAATCCACCCAACCTATACATCTTGAGACACTAAGGGGCAATTTAACATGGCCAATCCACCTCTCGTACACATCTTGGGACACTAAGGAGAAATTTAGCATGTTGTAACCACCTCTCGTACACATCTGAGGCACTAAGGAGCAACTTAGCATGACCAATCCACCTCTCGTGCACATACTTGAGACATTTAAGTAAATTTAGCGTGGCTAATTTACATCTCGTACACATCTTATAACATGAAAGGGACTATTCTGTATCTCGTATACATCTTAAGAAACTAAGGGGCGATTTAGTTTGTCCAATCCCTCTGTGCAAAATGTCTTGGACACTAAAGGGCAATCCATCCAACCTACACATCTTCAAACACTAAGGGGTAATCTAGCATGGCCAATCAATGTCTCGTACACAGCTTGGACACTAAGGGGCAATTTAATCTGGTCTATGTACCTCTTGTACACACCTTGGCACACTAAAATGAATTTAGCAAGGCCAATCCACCTAACCTATACATCTTGCGATACTAAGTGGAAACCTAGCATAGCCAATCCATCTAACTTACCCATCTGGGACGTTAAGGGGCAGTTGAGCATGGCCAATCCACCTCTCATACATATCTCGGGACACAAATAGGAAATAGCATGGTCAATTCAGCTCTGGTAAACATCTTGGGACAAGAAGAGTCAATTTAGCACGGCCAATCCATCTCTTGCACACATCTTGCAATACAAAGGGCAATTTAGCCTGGCCTACGCACCTCTCATATGCATCTTGGCACAGTAAGATGGGTTTAGCAAGGCCAATCCACCTAACCTACACATCTTGGGACAGTCAGGGGCAATTTAGCCTGGCTAATACACCTAACTTGCACATTTTGGGGCACTAAGGCACAATGCAGCATGGTCAATCCACCTAAAGTACTCTTCTTGGGACAGAGGGCAGTTTAACATGGCCAATCCACCTCTTGTACACATCTTGGAACATTAAGGGGCAACTTAGAATGGCCAATACACCACTTGTACAGAATTTGGGATACTAAGGGGAATTTAGCACGGCCAATCCATTATCGAGCACATCTCGGGACATTAATGGGCAATTTAGCCTGGCCAATCTTTGCCACTATGAAGAATTTGGCACGGCCAATCGACCTAATCTACACATCTTGGGACATTAAGGGATAATTTAGCCTGGCTAATCCACCGAACCTACAAATCTTGCAACATTAAGTGGCAATTTAGCATTGCCAAACTATCTTAATGTCCAAATGTGTAGATTAGCTGGTTTGGGGTTACTAAGGGCAATTTAGACTGGCCAATATGTCTAACTTGCACATTTTGGGACTCTAAGTCGCATCACCAATCCATGTAAAGTACATTTCTTGGGACAGAAGGGCAGTTTGGCTTGGCAATCCCCCTTCTCATACACATCTTGGAACATTATGGGCAATTTAGCAGGACCAATCCACTATTTGTACACAACTGTGGACACTAAATGGCAATTTAGCAAGGCCAATCCACCACTCATACACATTTTTGGATACTAAGGGGAATTTAGCATGAACAATCTACCTGTCATACGTATCTTGGGATACTAAAGGGCAATTTAGCACAGCCAATCCACTAACCCTACACATGTTAGCACACTGTGGGGAATTTGGTATGGCCAATTGACCTAATCTAAACATCTTGAGACGTTAAGGGGCAATTTAGCATGTCCAATCCACTTAACCTACACACCTTGAATACTACAAGGCAATTTAGCATGCTAACCCACCTAACCTATATCTTGGGACACTTGGGAGGAATTTAGCATGGCCAATCCAACTAACTTCCACATTTTGGGACTCGAAGGGGAAGTTTAGTGTGGCCAACGCACCTACCTTACACACCTTGGGACACTAAAGGGCAATTCAGCATGGCCAATCCATCTAACCTACACATCTTGGGACACTAAGGGGATCTTAACATGTCCAATTCTCCTCTCATTCACATCTTGGAACACGAAAGGAAACTTAGCATGGCCAATCCACCACTCGTGCTCATCTTGGAACATAAATGGGCAATTTAGCATGACCAACCCATCTAACCTACACACCTTTGGACTCAAAGAGGGAATTTAGCATGACCAGTAACCAGAACCTGTACATCTTGGGACACTAAGGGCATTTTGCATTGCCAATCCACCTAACTTACATATCTTGGGATAGTAAGGGGAGTTAAGCACGGCCAATACACCTAACCTGCATACCTTAGGAGACTAAGAGGATTTTAACATGTCCAATTCTCATCTCATCTACATCTTTCGATGCTAAAGTTAATTTAGCATGGTCAATCCACATCTTGCACACATCTTGGGACAGAAAACAGCAATTTGACATGGCCAATCCACTTCCCGTACACATCTTGAGACATGAAAGGACAATTTGGCATTGCCAATTGACCTCTTATCCATGTCTTGGGACACTAAGGTGCGGTTTGACACTAATCCCCCAAATCCACCTAACCTATACATCTTTGAAAACTAAAGGACAATTTAGCATGGACAATCCACACCTCAAACATATCTTGGGCTCTAAGGGAGGTAATTTAGCAACACCAATCCACCATTCTTGCACATCATGTGACAATAAGGTGCAACTTAACATTGTCAATCCACCTCTCGTACACATCTTGGCACACTAAAGGGAAATTTAACATGGCCAATCCACCACTCGTAGACATTTTAGGATGTTACGGTGAATTTAGCATGACCTGTCTTACAAATCTTGGGACACTAAGGGACAATTTAGCATGGTGAATTAACAGAACCTATACATCTTTGGACTCAAAGTGGATTTAGCATTGCCAATCCACCTAACCTACACATCTTGGGACACTAAGGGGATTTTAACATGTCCAATTCTCCTCTCAACCACACCTTGGGATGCTAAAGTTAATTTAGAATGTTCAATCCACATCTCGTGCACATCCTGGGATGCTATGCAGTGATTTAGCACATCCAATCAACCTACCTATACCTCTTGGGACACTAAGGAGCAATTCATCTAACCTCTACACCTGTGATCATGAAGGGGAATCTACTATGGCCAGTCCACATCTTGTACATACCATGAGACACAAATGGGAATGTTAGCATGGCCAATCCACCTCTCATCCACATCTTAGGACATTAAGGGACAATTTGGCTTGAGCAATCCACCTATTTTATACATCTTGGGACACTAAGGGGCAATTAAGCATAGCCTAGGCACCTCTTGTCCACATATTGGCACACTAAGCATTGCCTTTCCTCCTAACGTACACATTTGAGACACTAAGGGGCAATTTCGCATGGCCAATCTACCTAACCTACACATGTTGGGATAGTAAGGAGCACTTTAGCATGACAAATTCACTTAATCTACACATCTTGGGACACCAAGGGCCATTTTAGCATGGACAATTAACCGAACCTACACATCTTTGCACACTAAGGGCATTTAGCATTGCCAATCCATTTAATCTATACATCTTGGGACACTAAAATAAATTTAGCAGGCTCAATCCACATCTTGTACACATCTTGGGACATGAAGGGTCAATTTAGAAAGGCTAATCCATCTCTTGCACACATCTTGCAACACAAAGGGCATTTTAGCCTGGCCTATGCATCTCTCGTACACATCTTGGCACACTAAGATGGATTTAGCATGGCCAATCCACCTAATCTACACATCTTGGGACAGTCAGGGGCAATTTAGCCCGGCCATTGCACCTAACTTGCACATTTTGGGGCACTAAGGCACAATTTAGGATCACCAATCCACCTAAAGTACATTTCTTGGGACAGAAGGGCAGTTTATCATGGCCAATCCACTCTCATACACATCTTGGAACATTAAGGGGCAATTTAGAATGGCCAATCCACCACTCGTACATATCTTGGGGCAGTAATGGACAATTTAGCAACACCAATCCACCCAACCTATACATCTTGTGACACTAAGGGGCAATTTAACATGGCCAGTCCACCTCTCATACAGATTTTGGGATCCTAAGGGGAATTTAGTATGGCCAATCCACCTATTCTGCACATCTTGGGACACTAACGGGCATTTAGCACGATGTAAGCATCTGTCTTATGCACCTTGGGACACTAACGGGCAATTTAGCATCACCAATCTTAGCCATAATGAAGAATTTGGCATGACCAATCAACCTAATCTACACATCTTGGGGCATTAAGGGGCAGTTTAGCAAGGCTAATCCACCTAGCCTACAAATCTTACAACATTAAGTGGCAATTTAGCATTGCCAAACCATCTTAGTGTCCCAAATGTGTAGATTAGGTGGTTTGGGGATACTAAGGGCAATTTAGCTTGGCTTACACAACCTTCATACGCATCTTGGCACATTAAGATGAATTTAGCAAGGCCAATCCACCTAGCCTACACATCTTGGGACAGTCAGGAGCAATTTAGACTGGCCAATACATCTAACTAGCACATTTTGAGACACTAAGGCACAATGTAGCATCACCAATCCATCTAAAGTACACTTCTTGGGACAGAAGGGCAGTTTGGCATGGCCAATCCACTTCTCCTACACATCTTGGAACATTACGGGCAATTTAGCAGGACCAATCCACCACTCGTACACATTTTTGGATACTAAGGGGAATTTAGCATAGACAATCTATCTGTCGTAGGTATCTTGGGACACTAAGGGGCAATTCAGCATAGCCAATCCACTAACCCTACACATCTTATCACACTGTGGGGAATTTGGCATGGCCAATTGACCTAATCTAAACATCTTGAGACATTAAGGAGCAATTTAGCATATTCAATCCACGTAACCTACATACCTTAGGACACTTGGGAGGAATATAGCAAGGCCAACTAACTTCCACATTTTGGGACTCGAAGGGGAAGTTTAGTGTGGCCAATGCACCTAACTTACACACCTCGGGACACTAAGGGGCAATTCAGCATGGCCAATCCACCCAACCTACACATCTTAGGACACTAAGGGGATTTTAACATGTCCAATTCTCCACTCATTCACATCTTGGGACACTAAAGGAAATTTAGCACAGCCAATCCACCACTCGTGCATATCTTGGGACATGAAGGGGCAATTTAGCATGACCAACCCACCTAACCTACACACCTTTGGACACAAAGAGGGAATTTACCATGGCCAGTAACCAGAACCTGTACATCTTGGGACACTAAGGGCATTTTGCATTGCCAATCCATCTAACTTACATATCTTGTGATAGTAAGGGGAGTTAAGCATGGCCAATACACCTAACCTGCATATATTAGGATACTAAGAGGATCTTAACATGTCCAATTCTCCTCTCATCTACATCTTTGGATGCTAAAGTTAATTTAGCATGGTCAATCCACATCTTGCACACATCTTGGGACACAAAACGGCAATTTAACATGGCCAATCCACTTCTCGTACATATCTTGATACATGAAAGGGCAATTTGGCACGGCCAATTGACCTCTTACCAATGTCTTGGGACACTAAGGTGCAGTTTGACATTTCTAATCCCCCAAACTACATGTCTTGGGACGCTAAGGGGCAATCCACCTAACCTATACATCTTTGAAAACTAAACGACAATTTAATATGGACGATCCACACCTCAAACATATCTTGGGCTCTAAGGGGCAATTTAGCAACGCCAATCCACCATTCTTGCACATCATGTGACAATAAGGGACAACTTAACATTGTCAATCCACCTCTCATACACATCTTGGGACACTAAAGGGCAATTTAACATGGCCAAACCACCACCTGTAGACATTTTAGGATATTAAGGTGAATTTAGCATGGCCAATCCACCTGTCGTACAAATCTTGGGACACTAAGGGACAATTTAGCATGGTGAATTAACAGAACCTATTCATCTTTGGATACAAAGGGGATTTAGCATTGCCAATCCACCTAACCTACACATCTTTGGGACACTAAAGGGATTTTAACATGTCCAATTCTCCTCTCAACCACATCTTTGGGATGCTAAAGTTAATTTAGAATGTTCAATCCACATCTCGTGCACATCCTGGGATGCTATGCAGTGATTTAGCACATCCAATCAACCTACCTATACCTCTTGGGACACTAAGGAGCAATTCATCTAACCTCTACACCTGTGATCATGAAGGGGAATCTACTACGGCCAGTCCACATCTTGTACATACCATGAGACACAGATGGGAATGTTAGCATGGCCAATCCACCTCTCTTACACATCTTAGGACACTAAGGAGCAATTTGGCTTGAGCAACCCATGTATCTTACACATCTTGGGACACTAAGGGGCAATTAAGCATAGCCTAGGCACTTCTTGTCCACATATTGGCACACTAAGCATTGAGACACTAAGGGGCAATTTCGCATGGCTAATCTACCTAAACTACACATGTTGGGATAGTAAGGGGCACTTTAGCATGACTTAATCTACACATCTTGGAACACCAAGGGCCATTTTAGCATGGACAATTAACCGAACCTACACATTTTTGCACACTAAGGGTATTTAGCATTGCCAATCCATTTAATCTATACATCTTGGGACACTAAAATTAATTTAGCATGCTCAATCCACATCTTGTACACATCTTGGGACATGAAGTGGCAATTTAGCATGGCCAATCCACCAAACCTACGCATCTTAACACATTATGGGCAATTTTGCATTGCCAATCAATCTAATCTACAAATCTTGGGGCATTAAGGGGCATTTAGCCTGGCTAATCCACGTAATCTACAAATCTCGTGACATTAGTGGCAATTTAGCATTTCCAATCTCCCTAATCTACACATTTGGTATAGTAAGGGACAATTTAGCATGGTCAATCCAATTAACCTATACATATTGGGATACTAAGGAGCAATTAAGTGTGGCCAATCCACCTAATTTACACACTTTGAGACACTAAGGGACAATCCACCTCTTGTACAGATCTTGTGACACAAAGGGGCAATTTAGTCTGATCTATGCACTTCTCGTACACATCTTGGACATTAAGATGAATTTAGCACTGCCAATCTATCTAACCTACAATCTTGTGATACTAAGTGGCAATTTAGCATTGTCAAATCACCTCTCACACACACACATCTTGGGACACTAAGGACAATTCAGCTTGGCCTATGCAACTCTCATACACACTTTGGCACACTAAGATGAATTCAGCAAGACGAAGCCACCTAACCTATGCATCTTGGAACACTCAGGGGCAATTTAGACTGGCTAATACACATAACTTGCACATTTCCAATGTTAAGGTGCAATTTAGCATCACCAATCCACCTAAAGTACACTTTGTGGGAGAGAGGGGCAGTTTAGCATGGCCAATCCACTTCTAACACACATCTTGGAACATTAAAGGGCAATTTAGCATGACCAATCCACATAACCTACACATCTTGTGACACAAAGGGGATTTTAACATGTCCAAATTTCCTCTCACCCACATCTTGGGATGCTAAGGTAAATTTAGCATTTTCAATCCACATCTCACACACATCTTGGGATAGTAAGGGGCAATTTAGCATGGCCAATCCATCTCTCGTCTACATCTTGGGACACTAAGAGGAAATTTAGTCCGGCCAATCCACATAACTTACACATCTTGGGACACTAAGGACATCTTAACATGTCCAATTCTCCTCATGCACATCTTGGGACATTAAAGGAAATTTAGCCTGGCCAATTCAAGACCCGTGCATATCTTGGTATACTAAGTGAAAATGTAGCATGGCCAATCCATTTCTTGTATACATCATGGGACACCAAGGGGCGATTTAGCACGTCCAATCCCCTAACCGACATGTCTTGGGACACTAAGGAGCAATCCATCTAACCTTCACATCTTGGAAACTAAGGGGCAATTTTGCTTGGGCAATCCACCTATCGTACACATGTTGAGACACAAGGCAGCACACATATTGGCACACTAAGATGAATTTAGCATGGCCAATCCACTTAATTTATATATCTTGGGATAATAAGGGGCACTTTAGAATGACCAATACATCTAACTCACACACCTTGGGACACTAAGGGAATTTTAACATGTCCAATTCTTCTCTCACCCACATCTTGGGACACTAAAATTAATTTAACATGGCCAATCCACCACTCGTGCACATATTGGAACACTAAGGGGCAATTTAGCTTGGTCTACGCACTTCTCATACACCTAATATCATTGCCATCCGCCTACACATTTGGGACACTAAGGGGCAATGTAGCATGGCCAATCCAGCTGACCAAGGCCCATTTTAGCATGGCCAATTGACCAAACCAACACATCTATGAACACTAAGGGCATTTTGCATGGCCAATCCACCTAACCTACACATGTTGGGACAGTAAGGTGATTTTAACATGTCCAATTCTCCTCTCATCCACATCTTGGGACACTAAAATCAGTCTAGCATGGTCAATCCACATCTTGTACACACCTTGGGACATAAAGCGACAATTTACAATGGCTAATCCACTTAACCTACATATCTTAGCACATTGTGAATTTGGCATGGCCAATCGACCTAATCTACACATCTTGGGACACTAAGGGGCAAGTTAGCCTGGCGAATCCACCTAACCTGCTAATCTTGTGATATTAACTGGCAATTTAAAATTTCCAATCTACCTAATCTACCCATTTGGGACAGTCAGAGGCAATTTAGTATGGCCAATCCACTTAACCTACGCATACTGGATACTAAAGAGCAATTTAGTATGGTTAATTCACCGAACCTACACACCTTGGGACACTAAGGGACAATTTAGCATGGGCAATTAACCAAACCAGTATGTCTTGGGGCACGAAGGGCATTTAGCATGGCCAATCCAACTAACCTACTCATCTTGGGAAACAAATGGGAAATTTAGAATGGCCAATCCACCTAACCTACGCAGCTTTGTAAACAAATGGGCCACTTTGCATGGCCAATCCACCTAACCTATACATCTTAGGACACTAAGGTGCAATCCATTTTACCTACACATTTGCAAACATTAAGGCGCATTTTAGCATGGATAATCCACATCTTGGGACACTAAGGAGAATTTTAGCCTGGCAAATCCACCTCTTGTGCACACCTTCAGACACTGCGGAGCAATTTAGCCTGGCCATTCCACCCAACCTAAACATCTGAGCACATTATAGGGAACTTAGCAAGGCCAATCAACCAAATCTACACATCTTGAGACAGTCAGGGGCAATTTAGCCTGGTAAATGTACCTAACTTGCACATTTTGAGATACTAAGGTGCAATTTAGCATCGCCAAAGTACAGTTCTTGGGACAGAGGGGCAGTTTAGCATGGACAGTCCACTTCTCATACCCATCTTGGAACATTAAGGGGCAATTTAACATTGCCAACTCACCTCTCGTACATATCTTCGGACACTAAAGGGCAATTTAACATTGTCAATCCACCACTCGTACACATTTTGGGTTACTAAGGGGAATTTAGCATGGCCAAACCACTCGTGCACATCTTGGGACATTTAAGGAAATTTTGCAGGGCCAATCTACATCTCGTACATATCTTACGACACAAAGGAGAATTTAGCATGGCCGATCCATATCTCGTACCAATCCTGAGGTACTAAGGAGCGATTTAGTTTGTCCGATCCCCTGAGTAAAACGTTTCGGATACTAAGGGGCAATCCACCCAACCTACACATCTTCAAACACTAAGGGGTAATTTAGGCGTGGCCGATCCACCCCTCGTACATATCTTGGACACTAAGATGAATTTAGCACAGCCAATCCATCACATCTTGTGACACTCAGTGGCAACTTAGCATTGCCAATCCACCTAAATTACACATTTAGGACACTAAAGGCAATTTAGCATTGCCAATCCACCTATCGTACACATCTTGGGACACCAAGGGGCAATTTAGCCTGGCCTACACATGTCTAGTACACATATTGGCACATTAAGTGGCAATTGTGCATTGCCAATCTACCTAACTTATACATTTGGGACACTAAGGGGTACATTAGCATGACCAAGCCATCTCTCCTACATTTCTTGCAACACAAATGGGAATTTAGCGTGGCCAATCCACTTTTCATACATATCTTGGAACATTATGGGGCAATTTAGTATGACCACCACACCACTCCTACACATCTTGGGACACTAAAGGGCTATTTAATATGGCCAATCCACCAGTCATACACATCTTAGGATACTAAGGGGATTTTAGCCTGCCCAAAACACCTAACCTATTTGGACACTAAGGGGCAATTCAGCATGGCCAATTAATGGAACCTTTAGGGGGATATATACATCTAAGAGGCATTTAGCATAGCCAATCCTCCTAACCTACACATCTTGGGACACTAAGGCGCAATTTAGCATGGCCAATCTACTTAACCTACACATCTTGGGACACTAAGAGGACTTTAACATGTCCAATCCTCTCATCCACATCTTGAGGCGCTAAAGGAATATTAGCCTGGTCAATCCACATCTCACGAGCATCATGGGACACAAGCGGCAAATTAGCATGGCCAGTCTACCTCTCGTCCATGTCTTGGGATACAAATGGGAATTTAGCTCTTGTAAACATCTTGGGACACTAAGGACAATTTAGCCTGGCCTACTCACCTTTCGTACACATCCTGGCACACTAAGATGAATTTAGCAAGGCTAGTCCACCTAACCTACACGTCTGGGACAGTCAGTGGCAATCTGTCCTGACCAATACACCTAATTTGCACATTTTGGGGCACTAAGGCACAGTTTAGCATCACCAATCCACCTAAAGTACACTTCTTCGGACACAGGGGCCGTTTAACATGGCCAATCCACCACTCGTACACATTTTGGGATACTAAGGGGAATTTAGCATGGCCAATTCTTCTCTCATCCACATCTTGGGACACTAAAGCCTGGTCAATCCACATCTCGGGACACAAAGCGACAATTTAGCATGGCCAATCCACCTCTCTATTCATGTTAGGACACTAAGGGGTAATTTAGTTTGCCAACCTACACACCTTGGCACACTAAAAGGCAAATTAGCACGGCCAATTAACCAAATCTACACATCTTTGGATACTAATGGCAATTTGCATGGCCAATCCATCACACTTACACACCATAGGACACTAAGGGGCAATTTAGCATGGCCAATCCTCATTACTTACACAACTTGAGATAATAAGGGGCAGTTTTGCATGGCCAATTCACCTAATTACACATCTTGGAATGCTAAGGTGGTCTTAACATGTCTAATTCCCCTCTCATTCATATCTTGGGACACTAAAGGAAAGTTAGCATGGCCAATCCACCACTTGTGCACATCTTGCGACACTAAGGGGCAATGTAGTATGTCCAAGCCACCTCTCATACACACCTTGGGAGACGAAGAGGTGATTTAGCATATCCAATCCCTCTAACCAACATGCCTTGGGACACTAAGGGGCAATCCATTGAACCTACACATCTGCGAACACTAAGGGGCAATATAGCGTGGCCAGTCCACATCATGTACACATCTTAGGACACTAAGGGGAACTTCAGCATAGCCAATCTATCTCTTGTACACATTCTGAGTACTAAGAGGCAAATTGGCTTGGGCAATCCATCTATTATATCATATTGGCACACTAAGTGGCAATTTATCATTGCCAATCGACCTAACGTACACATTTGGGACACTAAGGGGTAATGTAGCGTGGCCAATCCACCTATTCTACACATTTTGGGACACCAAGGGCTATTTCAGCATGGCAAATTAACTGAACCTATACATCTTTGGAACAAAGGGCATTTAGCACGGCCAATCCACCTAACCTACTAATCTTGCAACATTAAGTGGCAATTTAGTATTTCCAATCTACCTAAATCTACACATTTGGGACAGTAAGGGGTAATTTGGTGTGGCCAATCTACCAAACATACACACCTTGTGATACAACGGAGTAATTTAGCATGGCTAATCCATCTAACCTATACATCTTGGGGCACTCAGAGACAATTCAGCATCTCCAATTCACCTAACCTACACATCGTGAGACACAAAGGAGCAATCCACCTAACCTACACATCTTCGAACACAATGGGCCAATTTACCACGGCAAATTGCACACCTCTTGCACACACCTTGGAACAGTAAGGACCAATTGAGCAACGTCAATCCATCTAATCTACACATCTAAGGATCAATTTAGCCAATCCCCTAACCTACACACCTTAGAAAACTAAGGAGCAATTTAGCATGGTCAAACCACACCTCATACACATCTTGGGAAACTAAGAGGCAATTTATTGTGGCCGGTCTATAGCTCGTACACATCCTAGGACACTAATGGCCAATTTAGCATGTTGAATCCTCCTCTCGTCCACATCTTTTGACACTAAGGAGAATTTAGCACGGCCAATCCAACTAACTTACACATCTTCAGACACTGAGGCAAACTTAGCCTGGCCAATCTGCCTAACCGACTCATCTTGGGACACTGAGGGCAATTTAGCCTGGCCAACCCACCTCTCCCATACATCATGGCACACTATTGGGAATTTAGCATGACCAATCCATCTTTCCCACACATCTTGGAACATTAAGGGGAATTTAGCAAGGCCAATCCACATCGCGTACACATCTTGAGACACTAAGGTGAATTTAGCATGGCCAACCCACCTCTGCCACACGTCTTGGAACGTTAAGGGGAATTTAGCAAGGCCAACCCACCTCTGCCACACATCTTGGAACATTAAGGGGAATTTAGCAAGGCCAATCCACATCGTGTACACATCTTGAGACACTAACGTGAATTTAGCAAGGCCAATCCAGCTCTCAACCACATTATGGCACACTAAGACGCAACTTAGCATGGCCAATCCACATAACCTAAACATCTTGGGACACTAAGGGGCAACTTAGCATGGCCAATCCACTTAAACTACACATCTTTGGTCACTGAGGGGAACTTAGCATGGCCAATGCACCTAAACACCACCTCTTGGGACAATAAACAGCAATTTAGAATGGCCAATTCATGTAATATACATATCTTGGGAAACTAAGAGGCAATATAGCATGGCTCATCTACCTCTTAATCATATCTTGGGACACTAAGGAGAATTTAGCATGACTAATTCATATCTCGCACAGATCTTGGGTCACAAAGTGGCAATTTGATGTGACCAATCCACCTCTTGGGACACTAAAAGGCAGTTTAACATGGCCAATTCACCTAATTTACACATCCTGGGACACTAAGGGGAATACAGCTTGGTGAATCCACCTTGGAACAATAAATGGCAATTTAGCATGGTATAACCACCTCTCGTACACACCTTGGGACACTAAGGAGCAATTTAGAATGACCAATCCACCCAACCTACACATCTTAGCACAATATGGTGAATTTAGCATGGCCAATCAACCTAATCTGCACATCTTAGGATATTAAAGGTCAATTGAGCATTGCCAATTCATCTAATTTACACATCCTGGGACACTAAGGACAATTTAGCATGGCCAATCAGCTAACTGACACACCTTGGGATACTAAGGGGCAATATAGCATGGCCAATAAAGAGAGCCTTCATATCTTTGGACACTAAGGGCATTTAGTATGGCCACTCCACCTAACCTACACACCTTGGGTCATTTAGGGGCAATTTAGCATGGCCAATCCACCTAAGCTCCACATTTTGGGATACAAAGGGTCAATTTAATATGGCCAATCCACATCTGGTACTCATCTTGGGACACTAAGGGGCAATTTAGCAATTCCAATCCCCCTAACCTACACGTCTTGTGACTCTAAGGGACAATCCATCTAACCTCCACATGTTTGAACACTAAGGGGCAATTTACCATGGCCAGTCAACATCTTGTACTATCTTGGGACAGTCAGAGGCAATTTAGCATGGCCAATCCACCTCTCGTATATATCTTGGGACCCTAAGGGGCAATTTAGCCTGACCTATGTACCTCTTGGCAAACTAAGATGAATTTAGCATAACAAATCATCCTAACCTACATACTTTGGGACAGTCAGGGGCAATTTAGCCTGGCCAATACACCTAAGTTGCACATTTTGGGATGCAAAGGTGTAATTATCATTGCCAATCCACCTAAAGTACACTGCTTGGGATAGAGGAGCAGTTTAGCATGGCCAATCCACTCTCATACACATCTTGGGACACTAAGGGGCAATTTAGCCTGGCTAATCCATCTCCCCTACACATCTTGGGGCACTGAGGCCACTTTGGTCTGGCCTACACACCTCTCGTACAAACCTTGGAACACAAAGGGACAATTTTAGCAAGGCCAATCCACCTAACCAACAAATCTTTGGACACTAAAGGTATTTAGCATGGCCAATCCACCTGACCGACTCATTTTGGGACACTAAAAGGCCATTTAGTGTTCCAATCCACCTAACCTACACACTTTGGTACACTAAGGGGCAATTTAGCATGGCCAATCCACCCAACCTACACATCCTGGGACATTGAGGGGATTGTAACCTCTCCAATTCTGCTTTCACCCTCATCTTGAGACACTAAAGTTAATTTAGCACGGTCAGTCTGCATGTCGCACACTATCTTGGGAGATGAAGCAGCAATTTATCACAGCAATAACACCTCGTGTTCATGTTGGGACACTAAGAGCAATTTAGCATGATTATTCCCCCATATCTACACATCTTGGGACAATAAGGGGCAATCCATCTAACCTACTGATCATCAAACACTAAGGGGTAATTTAGCCTGGTACCTCTCGTACACATCTTGGGACATGAAGATGCAGTTTAGCCTGGCCTATACACTTCTCGTAAAAATCTTGGCACACTAAGAGAATTTAGCACAGCCAAACCTAACCTACATTAAGTGGCAACGTGACATTGCCAATCTATCGACCTTATACATTTGGACACTAAGGGGCAATTTAGCAAGGCCAGCCCACCCCTCATACATGTCTTGGGACACGAATGGGAATTTAGCATAGCCAATCCAACTCTCGCACATATTTTGGGACACTACAGGCAATTTAGCCTGACCTATGCACCTCTTGTACATATCTTGGCACACTAAGATGAACTTAGCATGGCTAATCCATCTAACCTACACATCTTGGGACAGTGAGGGGCAATACACCTAACTTGCACATTTTGGGATGCTAAGGTGCCATTTAGAATCACCAATCCACCTAAAGTACACTTCTTGGAACAAAGGGGCAGTTTAGCATCGCCAATCCATTCTCATACACATCTTGGAACATTAAGGGGCAATTTAGAATGGCCAATCCACACTCGTACACATCTTGGGACACTAGTGAGAATTTAGCATGGCCAATCCACCTATCATTCACATTGTGAGACACTAAGGGGCAATTTAGCATGGTCTAACCACATCCTGTACACACCTTGGGACACTAAAGAGCAATTTAGCATTGCTAATCCACCCAAACTACACATCTTGGCACACAATGGGGAAATTGGCATGGCCAATCAACCTAATCTACACATCTTGGGACATGAAGGATAATTTAGTCTGGCTAATCCACCTAACTGATAAATCTTGTGATGTTAAGTGGCAATTTAGCATTTCCAATCTACCTAATCTACACATTTGGGACAGTAAGGGGCAATTTAGCATGGCTAATCCACATCACCTCACCATCCCTGACTCTCAGCCCTCATCAACCCTCAGCCCTCACCATCCTTGACCCCTCATCCCTCAACATTAGGTATATTGGCCAGGTTAAATTGCCCCTCACTGTCCCAATATGTGTGTGAGAGATGGATTGGCCAGACTAAATTGCTCCTTAGTGTCAGAAGATGTGCATGAGAGTTGGGTTGGCCATTCTAAATTCCCCCTTAGTGCCCCAAGATATGTACAAGGTGAGGATTGGCCATGCTAAATTTCCGCTATGTCTCAAGATGTATACAAGATGTGGATTAGCCACATTAAATTGTCCCTTAGTGTTTGAAGATGTGTAGGTTAGATGGATTGTCCCTTACTGTTCCAAGGTGTGTAGCTTAGGGGGGGATTTGGCTAAATCGCCCCTTAGTGTCCCAATATGAGTATGAGGGCTGTATTGTCCATGCAAAATTGGCCCTTAGTGTCCCAAGATATGTACGAGAGGTGGATTGACCATGATAAGTTGTCTTTTTAATGTCCCACATGTTTATGAGAGCTGAATTGGCCATGCTAAATTCCCATTCCCAAGATGTGTACGAGAGGTGGATCGGCCATGCTAAATTGCTCCTAAGTGCCCCAGGATATTTACGAGATGTAGATTGGCCATGGTAAATTACCCATCTGTGTTCAAAGATGTATATATTAGGTGGATTGCCCTTTAGTATCCAAAGACTTGAAGATTTGGGGAATGAGACGTGCTAAATTGCCTCTTAGCGTCCGGAGGTGTGCACGGATGGTGGATTGGACATGCTAAATAGCCTTTAGTGTTCCAAGATGCGGATGAGAGGAGAATTGGACATGTTAAGATCCCCTTAGTGTCCCAAGATGTGTAGGTTAGTGGATTGGCCATGCTAAATGCCCTTTTTAGCATTTAGCTAAATGCTAAATGCTAAAATCTTTAGACAGTGTCTAAAGATGTATAGGTTCCGTTAATTGGCCATGTTAAATTGCCCCTTACTTTCCCAAGATGTGTAGGTTAGGTGGATTGGCCATGCTAAATTCCTCTTAGTATCCCTAATGGTTACGAGTGGTGGATTGGCCATGCTAAATTGCCCCTTAGTGTCCCAAGATTAGTTTTAGGTGTGGATTGGCCGTGCTAAATTGGCCCTTAGTGACCGAAGATATGTACGAAAGGTTAATTGGCCATGTTACACTGCCCCTTAGTATCCCAAGATGTGCACAAGTGTGGATTGGCCATGCTAAAACCCCTCAGTGTTCCAAGATGTGTACAAGAGGTGTATTGGCCATACTAAAATCACCATAGTGTTCCAAGATACATACAAGAGATGGATTAGCCATGTTAAATTGTCGCTTTGTGTCCCAAGAGGTGTCTGAGATGTGGCTTCACCATGCCATTTTAACTTTAGCGTTCCAAGATGTGGATGAGAGGAGAATTGGAAATGTTAGAATCCCCTTAGTGTCCCACGATGTGTAGGTTGGGTAGATTGGCCATGTTAAATTCATCTTAGTGTACAAACATGTGTACATTCGGTTAATTGGCCATGCTAAAATGGCCCTTACTATCCCAAGATGCGTAAGGCGGATGCATTGGCAAAGCAAAGTTACAACTCAGTGTGCAAAGATGTGTGGCTTAGGTGGATTGGCCATGTTAAATTCATCTTAGTAAATCAAGATGTATACAAGAGGTGCGTTGGCCAGACTAAATTACCCCTTAGTGCCCCAAGGTGTTACGATAGGTGGATTGTCCAGGCCAGACTGCCCCTCAGTGTCCCAAGATGGATATGAGAGGTGGATTGGCCGTGCTAAATTACTCCTTAATGTTCTAAGATGTGTCCGAGAGGTGGATTGGTCATTCTACATTGCGCCTTAGTGTCCCAAAATGTGCAAGTTAGGTGTGTATTTGCCATGTAAATTGCCCCTTCGTGTCCCAAGATCTGTAAGTTAGGAGGATTGGCAATGCTAAGTTGCTACTTAGTATCGCAAGATGTGTAGGTTAGGTGGATTGGCTGTGCTATATTCATCTTAGTATCCAAGATGTCTATGGGAGGTGCGTAGGCCAGGCTAAATTGCCTCTTTCATGTCACAAGATGTGTGAGAGGTGGAATGTCCAGGTAAATTGCTGTTAGTGTCCCAAGATATGTACGAGAGATGGTTTGGCCATGCTAGATTACCTCTTACTGTTTGAAGATGTGTAGGTTGGATGGATTGGCCCCTTAGTGATCCAAGACATGTTGCTTAGGGGGATTAGACGAGATAAATCGCCCCTTAGTGTCCCAAGATGTGTATGAGATGTGGATTGGTCATACTAAATTCCCCTTAGTGTCCCAAGATGCACACGATATGTGGATTAGCCATGCTAAACTGCCGCATTGTGTCCCGAGATATGTGTGAGATGTGGATTATCCAGGCTAATAGTCCTTTAGTGTCCCAAGATGTGGATGAGAGGAGAATTGGTCATGTTAAATCCCCTTTGTGTCCCAAGATGTGTAGGTTAGGTAGATTGGCCATGCAAAATGGCCTCGTAGTGTCCCAAATTTGTAAGTTAGGTAGATAGGCAATGCTAAATTGCCACTTAGTGTCGCATGATGTGGATTGGCCATGCTAAATTCATCTTAGTGTGCCAAGATGTGTACAAGAGGGTGTGTAGGCAAGGCTAAATTACAAAACACCAACAAATTCAACAACCTCAACAATTAGAAACACCAACAACTTCAAAATTGAAAAAAAACAAACACATTGAACATCTCAAAATGGAAAAGCACCAACAAATTTAACAACAACCTCACATTGAGAACTCCAACAAGTTCAACATCAACACAACATTTAAAAAATATTAACAAATCCAATAACTTCAACACTGAAAAACACCGACAAATCCAACAACAATCTCAACATTGAAAATCACCAACAAGTTCAACAAGAATCTCAATATCAAAAAACACCAACAATGTCAACAACAACCTCACATTGATAACTCCAAACAAATCCAATAACAACCTCAACATTGAAAACCATCAATAAACCCAACAGCAATCTCAATATCAAAAAAACATCATAACAACCTCAAAATGGAAATGGTCCAACAAATTCAACAACAACCTCGCATTGATAACTCCAACAAATTAAACAACAACCCAACATTAAAAAAAGAACAAATCCAACAACAACCTCAAAATTGAAAGCAACCAACAAGTTTGGGTGACACGGTAGCACAGTGGTTAGCACTGCTGCTTCACTGCTCCAGGGTCCTGGGTTTGATTCCCAGCTCGGGCCACTGTCTGTGTAGAGTTTGCACATTCTCCTCGTGTCTGTATGGGTTTCCTCCGGGTGCTCCAACAAATTCAACAACAACCTAACATTAAAAAACACCAACAAATTCAACAACATTCTTAAAATTGAGAAACACCTACAAATCCAACAACAACCCTAACATTGAAAAAACACCAACAAGTTTAACAAACTCAAAATTGAAAAACACCAACAAATCCAACAACAACCCAACATTGAAAATACATCAACAAATTTAATAACAACCTCAAAATTCAGCATGGCCAATCCACCACTTGTACACATCTTGAAATTCTAACAGGCGATTTAGCCTGGCCTATCCATCTCTCATATACATCTTGGAACTGGCCACGCTAAATTGCCCCTTACTATCCCAAATGTGTCGGATATGGATTGGCAATGCTAAATTGTCACTTAATGTTGCGAGATTTGAAGGTTAGTTGGATTAGCCAGATTAAATTGCCTGTTAATATCCCAAGATATGTAGATTAAGTGGATTGGCCATGCCAAATTCCCCATAGTGTGCTAAGATGTGAATTGGTCATGCTAAGTTGCTCCTTAGTATCTTAAGGTGTGTACGAGAGGTGTTAGAACATACTCAATTTCCCTTAGTGTCCCAAAATGTGTACAATTGGAAATTTAGCATGGCGAATCCACCTGTTGTACACATCTTGGGACACTTAGTATCATAAGATGTGCAGGTTGGGTGAATTGGCCATGAAAATTGGCATTTAGTGTCCCAAGATGTGTATGAGTCCAGGCTAATTTGCCCCTTAATGCCTAGGATATGGACGAGAGGTGCATATGCCAGGCTAAATTGCCCCTTAGTGTCTCAAGATGTGTATGAGAGGTGGATTGGTCATGCTAAACTGTATCTCTATCCCAAGAAGTGTATTTTAAGTGCATTGGTGATGCTAAATTTGCCTTAGCATCACAAAACGTGCAAGTTATATGGATTGGCCATGCATAATTGTGCCTGACTGTCCCAAGATGTGTAGGTTAGGTGGATTGCCTTTGTTAAATTCATCTTAATGTGCCAAGATGTGTACAAGAGGTGCGTAGGCCAGACTAAATTGCCCCTGGTGGTCTAAGATGTGTACAAAAAGTGGACTGCCCAAGTCAAATTGCCCCTTAGTGTCCAAGGGGTGTACGAGAGGTGGATTGGCCATGCATAATTGCCCTTTATTTTCCCAAGATATGTACAAGATGTGGACTGGTCACACTACATTCCTCCTTAGTGTTTGAAGATGTGTAGGTTGGATGGATTGCCCCTGAGTCTCTCAAGACGTGTAGGTTAATGGGACTGGATCCGCTAAATCGCCCCTTAGTTTCCCAAGATGAGTACGAGGTGTGGATTGGCCATGCTAAAATCCCCTCAGTGTTCCAAGGTGTGTATGAGAGTTGGATTGTCCACGCTAAAGTCTCCATAGTGTGCCAAGATGTATACACGAGATGGATTGGCCATGATAAATTGCCCTGTGGTGTCCTAAGATGTGTACAACAGGTGGATTCGCCATGCTAAATTTCCTTTAGTGTCCCAAGAATTGGATCAGAGAAGAAGCCTGTTAAAATCCCCTTAGTGTCTCAAGATGTGTAGGTTAGGTAGATTGGCCACATTAAATTGACCCTGATTGTCCCAAGATGTGTAGGTTCGGTGGATTGCTAAGTTCATCTTAGGAGCCAAGATATGTACAAGAGATGCATAGGCCAGGCTAAATTGTCCTTAGTATCCCAAGTATGCCCCTGAGTGTTTGAAGATGTGTAGGTTCGGTGGATTGCCCCTTAGTGTCCCAAGAAGTGTGGGCTAGGAAGGTTTGACGAGCTAAATCACCGTTTATCTTAGTGTGTCAAGATGTGTATGAGATGTGGATTGGCCGTGCGAAATTCCTTTAAATGTCTAAAGATGTGCACAAGCGGTGGATTGACCATGCTAAATTGCCGGTTTGTGTCCCAAGATGTGTGCGAGATGTGGATTGCCCCTTTAGCGCTCCAAGATGTGGATGAGAGGAGAATTAGACATGTTAAAATCCCATACTATCCCAAGATGTGTAGATTAGGTGGATTGGCCATGCTAAAAGCCTTTAGTGTCGAAAAATGTGGGTTCAGTTAATTGGCCTTGCCAAATTGACCCTTAGTGTCCAAGGATATGTAGGTTAGGTGGATTGGCCATGCTAAATGCCCTTAGTGTACAAAGGTGTGTAGGTTTGGTTACTTGACCAAGCTAAATTGCCCTTAGTGTCCCAAAATATGTAGGATAGGTGGATTGGCCATGCTCAATGCCCTTAGTGTCAGAAGCTGTATAGGTTTGGTTAATAGACCATGCCAAATTGACCCTTAGTGTCCCAAGATGTGTAAGTTAGGTGGATTGGCCATGATAAGTTGCCCCTTACCATCCCAAAGTATGTAGATTAGGGAGATTGGCCATGCAAAATTCCCTTAGTGTCCCAAGATGTGTAATTTTGGTTAATTGACCATCTAAATTGCCCCTTAGTTTCCCAGTATGTATAGATTAGGTAGATTGGAAATGCTAAATTGCCACTTAATGTCACAAGATTTGTAGGTTAAGTGGATTAGGCAAGCTAAATTGCCCCTTACTGTCTCAAATGTGGAAGTTAGGTGGATTGGCAAGGACAAATTCCCATTTTCTAAACATCTTGGGACACCAAAGGACAACTTAACAGGCCAAACCTCACCTGTACACATTTTAGGATACTATGGGGAATTTAGCATGGCCAATCCACATGTCGTACACATCTTGGGACAGTAAGGAGCAATTTAAGTGGCATCACCACTTAACCTACACATCTTAGGATACTAAGCGGCAATTCAGCATGGCCAGTCCATCTCTTGTACATATTTTGGGACAGAAATAGGAATTTAGCATGGCCAATCCACCTCTTTTACACATCTAAGGACTCTAAGGGGCAATTTAGCCTGTCTAATCCATCTCTCGCTCAAATCTTGGGACACTAATGGCAATTTAGTACCTCTCATACACATGTTGGCACACGAAGATGAATTTAGCAAGGCCAGTCCACCTAACCTACACATCAGGGGCAATTTAGCCAAGCCAATTTACCTCATTTTGTTATGTCAATCCACCTAAAGTACACTTCTTGGGACAGAAGGGCAGTTTAGCATGGCTAATCCACTTCTCATACACATCTTGGAACATTAAGGAGCAATTTAGTGTGGCCAATCCACCCAATCTACACATCTTGGAACATTAAGGAGCAATTTAGAATGGCTAATTCACCACTCATACACATTTTGGGACACTAAAGGGCAATTTAGCCTGGCCAATCCACCTAACCAACATATCTAGTGACACTAAGGGACAATTTAACATTACCAATCCACCTCTTGTACATATTTTGGGAAACTAAGAGGAATTTATCATGGCCATTCCACCTGTTGTGCATATCTTGGGACACTAAGAGGAAATTTAGCAATGTGTAACCAGCTCTCGTACATACCTTGGGACACCAAGAAGCAATTTCACATGGCCAATCTACCCAATCTACACATCTTAGCACTTTATGGGGAATTTGCATGAGCAATCAACCTAATCTACACATCTTGCAACATTAAGTGGCAATTTTGCATTTCCAGTTTACCTAATTTATACATTTGGGACAGGGAGAGGCAATTTAGCATGGCCAATCCACTTAACCAACACATACTTGGACACGAAGGGGCAATTTAGAGTGGTCAATCCACCAAATCTAAACGCTTTGGAATACTACGGGAATATTTAGCATGGTCAACCCAATCAAAACTACATACCTTGTGCACCATAAGGCAATTTAGCATGACCAATTAATCGAACCTACACATCTTTGGATACTAAGGTCATTTTGCAAAGCCAATCCATCTAACCTACACATCTTGGGCCACTAAGGGGCAATTTAGTGTGGCCAATCCACCTAACACATACCTTGGGACGCTTAGGGGCAAATTAGCATGGCCAATCCACCACTCATACACATTTTGGGATACTAAGGGGAATTTCTTATGGACAAATCAACTGTCGCACACATTTTGGGACACTAAGGGCAATTAAGCCTAGCCTACGCATTTCTCGTACACATCTTGTCACACTAAGGTGAATTTAGCGCAGCCAATCCACCTAACCTACACATCTTGTGATACTAAGCGGCAACGTAGCATTGTCAGTCCACCTAACGTACACATTTGGACACTAAGGAGCAGTTAAGCATTGCTAATACACTAACCCACACATCTTGGAACACTAAGGGGCAATTTCAGATGGCCAGCCCACCTCTTGTACCTCTTGTACCTCTTGGGACACGAATGGGAATTTAGAAAAGCCAATTCAGCTCTCATACACATCTTGGGACACTAAGGGGAATTTAGCATGGCCTATGCACTTCTCATAGACATCTTGGCACACTAAGATGAATTTAGCCAGGCTAATACTACTGCCTTATGGAGCTGGGACTCTTCTCACTGGAGAGACTTAGGTTGAGAGGCGACCTGATAGAGGTTTATAAAATGTTGAGAGGAATAGATAGGGTGGACTCTCAGAGACTATTTCTCTGAGTTGAAATGGTCACTACGAGAGGACATAGATTTAAGGTGCAGGGAAGCAAATAGAAAGGAGATGTCAGGGGTAAGTTTTTCACTCAGAGGGTGGTGAGTGAATGGAACCGACTGCCATCGGAGGTTGTTGAGGCAAACTTTTAAAAGACTTCTGGATGAGTATATGGAAAAGAATAGGATAGGGGTTATAGATAGTCTGTGGATTGGTAGATGTGATAGACGCAACTCGTGGGCCGAAGGGCCTGTTTGTGCTGTATTGTTCTATGTTCTATGTAATACACCTAACCTTCACATCTTGGGACAGTCAGGGGCAATTTAGCCTGGCCAATACAACTACCTTGCACATTGTGGGATGCTAAGGTACAATTTAGCATTGCAAATACACCTAAAGCACACTTCTTGGGTCAGAGGAGCAGTTTAGCATGATCAATCCACTTCTCATACGCATCTTGGAACATTAAAGCAATTTAGCATGGCCAATCCACCTAACCTACACAGCTTGTGACACTAAGGGGCAATATAACATGGCCAATACACCAATCGTACACATTTTGGGACACTAAGGGGAATTTAGCATTGTCCAATCCACCTGTCGTACATACCTTCAGACACTAAGGGACAATTTCGCATAGCCAATTCACCCAACCTTTATATCTCAGCACACTATGGGAAATTTAGCATGCCCATTCGACCTAATCTACACATCCTGCAACATGAAGGGGCAATTTAGCGTGGCCAATTAACCAAGTCTATACAACTTTGAATACTAAGGGCATTTTGCATGACCAATCCACCTAACCTACACATCTTGGGACATTAGGCATTTTGCATGGCCAATCCATCTCACTTATACATTTTGGGACACTAGGGGGATTTTGACATGTCCAATTCTCCTCTCACCCACATCTGGGGACACTAAAGGCAATTTGGCCTGGTCAATCCCCATCTTGCACACATCTTGGGACAAGAGGTGGCAGTTCAGCATGCCCAATCCACCTCTTGTGCACATCTTGGGATACAAAGGGGCAATTTAGCATTGCCAATCCATCTCTCATGTATATCTTGGGACACTAAGGGGCAATTTAGCATGGCCAATTAACCGAACCTACAAATCTTTGTACACTAAGAGCATTTTACAAGGCCAATCTACCCAATCTTCACATCTTCGGACACTAACGAGTAATTTAGTGTGGCCAATTTAGCATGACCAAATCACCTAACCTGCACATCTTGGAAAACTAAGGGGCAATTTAGCTTGGCCAATCCACAGAACTTACAAATCATGGGACACTAAGGAGCATGTTATGCATGGCCAACTCACCTCTCGTACACATCTTGTGACAAGAAGAGGCAATTTAGCCTGACCTACGCAACTCTTGGTACATCTTGGACATTAAGATGAATTTAGCACAGCCAATTCATCGAACCTACACATTTTGTGATACCAAGTGGCAACTTAGCATTGCCAATCCATCTAACTTACACATTTGGGACACGAAGGAGCAATTTAGCATGGCCAATCCACCTAACTTACATATCTTGGGACACAAAGGGGATTTTAACATCTTCAAATCTCTCCTGATCCACATCTTGGGAGTCTAAAGGATATCTAACATGGTCAATCCACATCTCACACACATCTTGGAACATTTAAGGGAATTTAGCATGGTCCATCCATCGAACTTACACATCTTGGGACACCATAGTGTTTTTAACATGTCCAGTTCTCCTCTCATTGGCATCTTGGCACATTAACGGAAATTTAGCATGGCCAATTCACGACTCGCGCACATCTTGGGACACAAAGGGGTATTTTAGCATGGTCAATCTCTCGTATCCATCTTGGAACACTATGGGGAATTTAGAATGGCCAATCCACCTCTCATACACATCTTGGAACACTGAGGGAATTTTAACATGGCCAATCCACACTCATACACATCTTGCTCACTTAGGCAAGATTTAGCACGTGCAATCCCACTAACCTACATGTCTTGGGACACTAAGAAACAATCCATCTAGCTACTTATCTTTGAATATTAAGAAGTTGTTTAGCATGCCCAGTTCACATCTTGTACATATCTTGGGACACTAAGCGGCAATTTGGCATGGCCAATCCACCTCTTGTGCACATCTTGGGACATGAAGGGCCAATTTAGCTTGGCATATGCATCTCTTGTATACATTTTGGCACACTAAGTTGAATTTAGCATGACCAATCCACATAAGCTAAACTTCTTGTGAAATTAAGTGGCAATTTAGCATTGGCAAACTACCTAACTTACACATTGGAATACTAAGGGGCAACTTAGCATGTGCAATCACCTAAATTACACATTTTGGGACAATAAGGCACAATTTAGCATGACCAATCCACCTAACCTACATATTTTGGGGCACTAATGGGCATTTTAGCATGGCCAATTAACTGAACCTACACATCTTTGTACATTAAGGGCACTTAGCATGGCCAATCCACCTAACCTACGTACCTTGGGATACTAAAGAGATTTTAACTCATCCAATTCTCCTCTCATCCACATCTTGGCATGCTAAACTTAATTTGGCCTGGTCGATCCACATCTTGCACACATCTTGTGACACTAAGGAGCAATTTAGCATGGCCAATCCATCTCTTTGTACACATCTCGGGACACTAAGGGCCAATTTAGTATTGCTGATCCACATTTTGTACTCATCCTGGCACACTAAGGGACGATTTAGCATTTCCAATCCCACTTACCTAAACACATTGGAACACGAAGGGGCAATCCATCTAACCGACACATCTTCGAACACTAAGGGGCAATTTAATGTGGCCAGTCCATATCTTGTACATATCTTGGAAAACTAAGGGTCAATCCACCATGGTCAATCCACCAATGCTATACATCTTGGAACACTATGGACAATTTAGCCTGGCCAATCCACCTCTCGTACACATCTTGGGACACCAAGGGGCAATTTAGTGAGGCTAATCTACACATCTTGGGACAGTCAGGGGCAATTTAGCCTAGCTAATACACCTAACTTGCACATTTTGGGACGCTAAGGTGTAATTTAGCATCACCAATCCACCTAAAGTAAACTTCTTGGGACAGAAGGGCAGTTTAGCATGGCCAATCCACTTCTAATACACATCTTGAAACATTAAGGGGCAATTTAAAATGGCCAATCCACCACTTGTACACATCTTAAAACTCCAAAGGGTAATTTAGTAAAGCCAATCGACCGAACCTACACATATTGTGACACTAAGGGGCAATTTAACATGGTGTAACCACCTCTTGTACACATATTGGGACAATAAGTGGCAATTTAGCCTGGCCTAAGCTTCTCTTGTACACATCTTGGCACAAGATGAATTTAGCCTGGCTAATATAGCTATCCTACAAATCTTGTGACATTAAGTGGCAATTTAGCATTGCCAATCTACCTATCCTAGACATTTGGGATAGTCAGGGGCAATTGAGTTTGGCCAATCAACCACACATACACATCTTGTAGCACTAAGGGGCAATTTAGCATGGCCATTCCACCTCTCGTACACATCTTGGAACACCAAGGAGATTTTAACATGGCCAAACCAAATCTTGTACACATCTTGCAACATTAAAAGGCAACTTAGCATGGCCAATCCAGATTGCCGATACATTTTGGGACATTAAGTGGCAATTTTGAATGGCCAATCCAAATCTCGTACATATCTTGGGACACTAAGAGACAATTTACCACTGTCATTCCACCTCTCGTAAACATCTTGGGACACTAAGGGGCAATTTAACATGGCCAATCCATGTCTCATACATAGCTTGGGACACTAAGATGCATTTTAGCATGACAATCCACCTCTTTTACACATTTGAGACACTAATGGACAATTTAGCATGGCCTATCCAACTCTTGTACATAACTTGGCACATTAAGCTGAATTTAGCATTGCCAAGCCACCTAACTTACACATCTTGGGAGACTCGGGGGCAATTTAGCATGGCCAATCAACTTCTCGTACACATCATGGAACATTAAGGGACAATTTAGCACGGCCAATCCACCTCTGGTGTATGTCTTTGCATACTAACAGGCAACTTAACATGGCCAATCCACCTATCCTAAACATCTTGTATCACTAAGGGTTAATTTAGCATGACCAGACCACCTCTCGTACGTGTCTTGGGACACGAATGGGAATTTAGTATGGTCAATTCAGCTCTCGTAGACATCTTGGGACACTAAGGTGCAATTTAGCATGGCCAATCCACCAAAGCGATACATGTTTGGACACTGAGGGGCAATTTAGCATTGCCTATCTACCTCTCCTACATTTCTTGGGACACTAAGCGGCAATTCAGCATGGTCAATCCATCTCTCGTAGACATCTTGGGGTACGAAGGGGATTTTAACCTGTCCAATTCACCTCTCATCCACATCTTGAGACATTTAGTTGCAACTTAACCTGGCCAATCTACCTAACCTGCACATCTTGGCACACTAAGGGACAACTTAGCATGGCCAATCCAGCTCACCTACACATCTTGCAATACGAAGTAGCAAATTAGCATTGCCAATCCACCTAACCTACACATCTTGGCACATGGCCAATCGACCTCACCTACAAATCTCAGAGCATAAAGAAGCAACTTAGCATGGCAAATCCAACTAATCAACACATCTTTGGAGACTGAGTAATTTAGCATGACCAAATCACCTAACCTGCACATCTTGGAAAACTAAGGGGCAATTTAGCTTGGCCAATCCACAGAACTTACAAATCATGGGACACTAAGGAGCATGTTATGCATGGCCAACTCACCTCTCGTACACATCTTGTGACAAGAAGAGGCAATTTAGCCTGACCTACGCAACTCTTGGTACATCTTGGACATTAAGATGAATTTAGCACAGCCAATTCATCGAACCTACACATTTTGTGATACCAAGTGGCAACTTAGCATTGCCAATCCATCTAACTTACACATTTGGGACACGAAGGAGCAATTCAGCATGGCCAATCCACCTAACTTACATATCTTGGGACACAAAGGGGATTTTAACATCTTCAAATCTCTCCTGATCCACATCTTGGGAGTCTAAAGGATATCTAACATGGTCAATCCACATCTCACACACATCTTGGAACATTTAAGGGAATTTAGCATGGTCCATCCATCGAACTTACACATCTTGGGACACCATAGTGTTTTTAACATGTCCAGTTCTCCTCTCATTGGCATCTTGGCACATTAACGGAAATTTAGCATGGCCAATTCACGACTCGCGCACATCTTGGGACACAAAGGGGTATTTTAGCATGGTCAATCTCTCGTATCCATCTTGGAACACTATGGGGAATTTAGAATGGCCAATCCACCTCTCATACACATCTTGGAACACTGAGGGAATTTTAACATGGCCAATCCACACTCATACACATCTTGCTCACTTAGGCAAGATTTAGCACGTGCAATCCCACTAACCTACATGTCTTGGGACACTAAGAAACAATCCATCTAGCTACTTATCTTTGAATATTAAGAAGTTGTTTAGCATGCCCAGTTCACATCTTGTACATATCTTGGGACACTAAGCGGCAATTTGGCATGGCCAATCCACCTCTTGTGCACATCTTGGGACATGAAGGGCCAATTTAGCTTGGCATATGCATCTCTTGTATACATTTTGGCACACTAAGTTGAATTTAGCATGACCAATCCACATAAGCTAAACTTCTTGTGAAATTAAGTGGCAATTTAGCATTGGCAAACTACCTAACTTACACATTGGAATACTAAGGGGCAACTTAGCATGTGCAATCACCTAAATTACACATTTTGGGACAATAAGGCACAATTTAGCATGACCAATCCACCTAACCTACATATTTTGGGGCACTAATGGGCATTTTAGCATGGCCAATTAACTGAACCTACACATCTTTGTACATTAAGGGCACTTAGCATGGCCAATCCACCTAACCTACGTACCTTGGGATACTAAAGAGATTTTAACTCTCCATCTCTCATCCACATCTTGGCACTAAACAATTTAGCCTGGTCAATCCACATCTTACACATCTTGTGACACTAAGGAGCAATTTAGCATGGCCAATCTACCTCTCGTATACATCTTGGACATTATGGGGGCATGGCCAATTCACCTCTCATACATATCTTGGGACACTGTGGAACAATTTATCATGGCCAAACCACCTCGTACACATCTTGGGACATGAAGGGCCAATTTAGCATGGCCAATTCACATCTGGTACTCATCTTGGGACACTAAGGGGTGATTCAGCAAGTCCAATCCCCCAACCTACACGTCTTGGGACACGAAGGGCAATCCATCCTACACACCTTTGAACATTAAGGGGCAATTTACCATGGCCAGTCCAAATCTTGTACACATTTTGGCACACTAACGGGCAATTTAGAGTGTTCAATCCACCTGTCATTCACATAGGACACTAAGGGCAATCCTCTTATTGTTGATTTGTTGGTGTTTTTCAATATTGAGGTTGTTGTTGGATTTGTTGGTGTTGTTGAATACTTTGGTTTGTTTCAATAATAACATTGTAAAATTCGTTGATGCCTCTCAGTAGAATTATTGAAAATCTACAGTGCAGAAAGATGTTGTTGAATTTGTTGGTGTTCTTTGCTTTTCAAGTTGTTGTTGGATTTTTTCAATGTTGAAGTTGTTGTGGAACTTGTTGGTGTTTTCAATCTTGAGGTTGTTGTTGTGTTTGTTGGTTTTGTTGCTGTTGTAGTTGTTGTTGGATTTGGTAGTGTTTCACAATTTTGAAGTTATTGTTGAAATTTTTGGTGTTTTTTTAATATTGAGGTTGCTGTTGGATTTGTTGATGTTCTTCAATGTTGAGGTTGTTGTTGAATTTGTTGATGTTTTCAATGTAGAATTTTTGTTGTTGAATTGATTGGTGTTTTTCAATGTTGAGCTCATTGTTGGATTTGTTGGTGTTTTGCAATGTTGAGGCTGTTAAATTTTTTGGTATTTTTCAAGATTGAGGTTGTTGATGTATTTGTTGGGTTTTTTTGTTGTTAAGGTCGTTGAATGTGTTGGTGTTTTTTGCTGTTGACATTGTTGTTGGATCTCTGTTGTGGTTGTTGTTGAAATTGTTTGTGTTTTTCAATGTTGAGTTTGTTGTTCGATTTGTTGGTGGATTTCAGTGTTGAGGTTGTTGTTTTTCTTTGTTGATGTTTTTCAATGTTGGAGTTGTTGTTGTATTTGTTTTTGTTTTTCAATTTTGGTTTATCGTTTGAGATGGTTGTCCAAACCACATTGCCTCGTAATGTCCCAAGGTGCATTGTTTAGAACATAGAACATAGAACATAGAACATTACAGCACAGAACATGCCCTTCGGCCTTCAATGTTGTGCCGACCAATATAAAAAGCAATGCCCCTCCAAACTAAACCATTCCCTTCTCTTCCATATACTTATCAACTAACCTCTTAAACGCCACCAAACTTGGCGCATGTTTGGCCATGCTAAATTCATTTCAGTGTGCCAAGGTGTGTATGAGAGATGCGTAGGCCAGGCTAAATTGCCCTTAGTGTCCCAATATGTGTGTAAGAGATGGATTGGCCATGCTGAATTGCCTCTTAGTGTCCTAAGAAGTGTACAACAGGTGGATTGGCCATGCTAAATTCCCTTTACGTAGCAAGATGTTTACAAGAGCTGAATTGGCCATGCTAAATTGCTCCTTGGTGCCCCAAGGTGTGTACCGGAGGTGAATTGGCCATGCTAAATTTCCACTTTTTTATTTGAAGTTGTGTAGGTTAGGTGAAATGCCCCTTAGTGTCCCAAGACATCTAGGTTCAGTGGATTGAATATGCTCAATCTCCCCTTAGTGTCCCAAGATTTAGACGCGAGATAGATTGGCCATGCTAAATTGCCTGTTTGTGACCCAAGATGTGTTCGAGATGTGGATTGGCCATGCTAAAATAACTTTAGCATCCCAAGATGTGGATGAGAGGAGAATTGGACATGTTAAAATCTTCTTCGTATCCCAAGATGTGTAGGTTAAGTGGATTGGCCATACTAAATGCCCTTAGTGTCCAAAGATGTGTAGGTTTAGTAAATTAGCCATGCTGAATTGCCTCTTAGTGTCCCAAGATGTGTAGGATAGATGGATTGGCCATGCTAAATTGCCCCTTAGTGTCCCAAATGTGTAAGTTAGGTCATTTGGCAAGGTTAAATTGCCACTTAGTATCGTAAGATGGGTAGCTTAGGTGGATTGGCCACGCTAAATTCATTTTAGTGTGCCAAGATGTGTATGACAAGATGCGTAGGCCAGGCTAAATTGCCCCTTAGTGTCCCAAGATGAGTACGAGAGGTAAATTGGCCATGCTACATTGTCCCTTAGTGTCCCAACATGTGTATGAAGTGTGGTTTGGCCATGCTAAAATCCCCTCAGTGTTCCAAGATGTGTACGAGATGTGGATTGGCTATGCTAAAGTAGTCATATTGTCCCAAGATGTATACGACAGATGGATTGGCCATGTTAAATTGCCCCATGGTGTCCCCAGATGTGTACGAAAGGTGGATTTGCCATCCTAAATTGCCTCTTCATGTCCCAAGATGTGCATAAGTGATGGATTGATCATGCTAAATTTCCCTTAGCATCCCAAGAGATAGATGAGAGGAGAATTTGACATGTTAAAATCCCCTTAGTGTCCCAAGATGTATAGATTAGGTGCATTGGCCATGCTAAATGCATTTAGTGTCCAAAGTTGCTAGTATTGGGAAATTGACCACACTAAATTGCCCTTTAGTATCTCAAGATGTGTAAGATAGGTGGATTGGCCATGTTAAATTGCTCCTTAATGTCCCAAATATGTAAGTTAGCTCATTTGGCAAGGCTAAATTGCCATTTTGTGTCACAAGATGTGCAGCTTAAGTTGATTGGCCATACTAAATTCACCTTAGTGTCCCAAGATTAGGTGGACTGACCATGCATAAAATCTCCTCAGTGTTCCAAAATGTATTCTGGAGGTGGATTGGCCATGCTAAATTCTCCATAGTGTCCCAAGATGTACACAAGAGATGGATTGGCCAGGCTAATCTTTAGTGTCCCAAATTCCCCTTACTTTCCCAAAATGTGTACCAGTGATGGATTGGCCATGTTAAATTTCACTTTAGTTCCCAAGATGTGTATGAGAAGTAGATTGTACATGCTAAACTGCACCTCTGTCCCACCTTTAGTGTCCCAAGATATAGATGTGAGGAGAATTGGGTATGTTAAAATCCCCTTAGTGTCCCAAGATGTGTAGGTTCAGTGGATTGGCCATGCTAAATGCATTTAGTGTTCAAGGTGTGTAGGTTAGGTGGATTGGCCACACTAAATTGTCCCTTAGTGCCCCAAGATGTGTAGGTTAGGTGGATTGGCCATGCTGAATTGTCCCTTAGTGTCCCAAGATGTGTAGCTTAGGTGGATTGGCCATGCTGAATGCATTTAGTGTGCAAAGAAGTGTAGGTTTGGTTAATTGGCCATTCCAACTTGCCCCTAAGTTCCCATGTTAAATTGCCCCTTACTGTTTCAAATGTGTGGATTAGGTAGATTGGAAATGCAAAATTGCCACTTAATGTCAAGATTTGTAGGTTAAATGGATTAGCCAGGCTATATTGCCAATTAATATCCCAAGACTCGGTCGATTGGCCATGCCAAACTCCCATAGTGTTCAAAGATGTGTAGGTTGGATGGATCAGTCATGCTAAATTGCTCTTTAGTGTCCCAAGGTGTGTATGAGAGGTGGTTACACCATGCTAAATTGCCTGTTAGTATCCCATGATGTGTCGATAGTTGGATTGGCCATGCTAAATTCCCCTTACTTTCCCAAAATGTGTACCAGTGATGGAATGGCCATGTTAAATTTCACTTTAGTGTCCCAAGATGTGTATGAGAAGTAGACTGGACATGCTAAACTGCACCTCTGTCCCAAGAAGTGTACTCCAGGTGGATTGGCCATGCTAAATTGCACTTTAGCATCCCAAAATGTGCAAGTTAGGTGTATTGCCAGGCTAAATTGCCCCGATTGTCTCAAAATGTGTAGGTTAGGTGGATAGGCCATGCTAAATTCATCTTAGTGTCCCAAGATGTGTACAAGAGGTGCATAGGCCCTGCTAAATTGTCCCTTAGTGTCCCAAGGTGTGTGCAAGAGATGGATAGGCCAGGTTAAGTTGCCATTTAGTGTCCCAAAATGTATACGAGAGATGGTTTGACTATGATAAATTGCCCCTTACTGCCCCAAGATGTTTACGAGAGCGGAATTGGCCATACTAAATTCCTATTCATGTCCCAAGACCTGTACGAGAGGTGGGCTAGCCATTATAATTTGCCCCTTAGCATCCCAAGATGTGTAGGTTAGGTTGATTGGCCGTGCTTAACTGCCCCTTAGTGCCCCAAATGTGTAAGTTAGGTGGATTGGCAAAGATAAGTATCGCAAAATGTTTAGGCTCGGCGGGTTGGCTGTGTTAAATTCATCTTGTGTGCCAAGATGTGTACGAGAGTAGTCTCACACACTAGGCCATGCTAAATGGCCCCTTAGTATCCAAATGTGTATGAGAGGTGGGTTGGCCGTGCTAGATTTCTCCTTTCATGTTTGATGTTGTGTAGATTAGATGGATTGCCCCTCAGTGTCCCAAGTCATGTTGCTTCGGGGGATTGGATGAGCTAAATCACCCTTCATGTCTTAAGATGTGTACGATGTGTGGATTGGCCATGCTAAATTTCCTTAAATGTCCCAAGATGCACTCGAGATGTGGATTGGCCATGCTAAATTGCCGCATTGTGTCCCAAGATATGTGTGAGATATGGATTAACCAGGTCAATAGTCCTTTAGCGCCCCAAAATGTGGATGAGAGGAGAATTGGACATGTTAAAATCCCTATAGTGTCCTGAGTTGTGTCAGTTAGATGGATTGGCCATGCTAAATGCATTTAGTGTGCAAAAATGTATAGATTCGCTTATATAGGTTTAGTTAATTGGCCATGCCAAATTGCCCATGGTGTCCCAAGATGTGTAGGTTAGGTGGATTGGCCACGTTTGTGCCAAGATGTATATGAGAGGTATGTAGGCCATGCTGAATTGCCCCTTAGTGTCCCAGGATATGTACGATAAGTGGATTGCCCAAGCCAAACTGCCCCTTGGATTCCCAAGATGTGTACAAGAGGTCGATTGGCCAGACTAAGTTGCCCTTTAGTGTCCCAAGATATGTTTGAGACATGGATTGGCCATGCTAAGTTGCCCCTTAGTGCCTAAGATGTTTTGCGAGATGTGAATTGGCCAAGATAAATTCCCGTTTGTGTCCCAAGACATTACGAGAGGTGGACTGGCCATGTTAACCTGCCCCTTTGAGTCCCAAGATGTGCAGAAGAAGTGGATTGGCCAGGATAAATTGTCACTTTGTGTCCAAAGATGTGTACAAAACGTGGATTAACCATGCTAAATTAACTTTAGAGTCCCAAGAAGTAGATGAGAGTAGAATTTGACATGCTAAAATCCTCTTAGTGTCCCAAGACATGTATGAGAGGTGGATTGGCCATGCTAGATTCCCATTCATGTCCCAAAACATGTATGAGACATGAGCCAGCCATGTTAAATTGCCCCTTAGTGCCCCAAGATATGTACGAGATGTGGATTGGCCATGTGAAATTAGCCCTTTGTGTTCGAAGATGTGTAGGTTGGATAGAATGCCCCTTCGTGTCCCAAGACATGCAGGTTTGGGGGATTGGCCATGCTAAATCTCCCCTTAGTTTCCCAAGATGTAGACGAGAGGTGGATTGGCCATGCTAAATTGCTCCTTAGTTTCCCAAGGTATGTACAACATGTGGATTGGCCATGCTAAAATCCCCTCAGTGCTCCAAGCTGTGTAAGAGAGCTGAATTGGCCATGCTAATGCTAACATACCCAAGATGTATACACGAGATGGATTTGCCATGCTAAATTGTCCAGTGGTGTCCCAAGATGTTTACAAGAAGTGGATATGCCATGCTAAATTGCCTCTTTGTGTCGCAAGATGTGCATGAGTGGTGGATTGATGATGCTAAATTTCCTTTAGTGTCCCAAGATATGGATGAGTGAGAATTGGACATGTTAAAATCCCCTTTATGTCCCAAGATGTGCAGGTTAGGTGGATTGGCCATGGAAAATGTCCTTAGCATCCAAAGATGTGTAGGTTTGTTTAATTGGCCATGCTAAATTGCACCTTAATGTGCCAAGGTGTGTAGGTTAGGTAGATTGGCCATGCTAAATTTCCCCTTAGTGTCCCAGTATGTATAGGTTCAGTGGATTGGCCATGCTAAATTGCCAAGATGTGTAGATTAGGGAGATTGGAAATGTTAAATTGCCAGCTAATGTCACAAGATTTGTAGGTTAGGTGGATTAGCCAGGCTAAATTGCTCCATAATGTCCCAGAATATGTAGATTAGATGGATTGGCCAGGCTGAATTGCCCTTTAGTGTCCCAAGATATGTATGAGTTGTGGATTGGCCATGCTAAATTGCCTCTTAATGTTCCAAGATGTGTATGAGAAGTGGATTGGCCATGCAAAACTGTCCATCTGTCCCAAGAAGTGTACTTTGGTGATGCTAAATTGCACCTTAGCATCCCAAAATGAGCAAGTTAGACATATTGGCCAGGTTAAATTACCTCAGACTGTCCCAAGATGTGTAGGTTAGGTGGATTGACCTTGCTAAATTCATCTTAGTGTGAAAAGATGTGTACAAGAGGTGTGTAGGCCAGGCTAAATGACAAAACTGCCAACAAATGCAACAACCTTAACAGGTAGAAACACCAACAAATCCAACAACAACCTCAACATTGAAAAAAATGAACAAATTGAAAATCTCAACATTGAAAAACACCAACAAGTTCAACAACAACAATCTTACAATTGAAAAACACCAACAAATCCAACAATAGTCTCAATATCAAAAAAGACCTTATAAGTATCAATGTCAAGAACATCCTGAATATGGAAACGGTCCAACAAATTCAGTAACAACTTTGCATTGATAACACCAACAAATCCACCAAGTTTAATATTGAAAAACACCAAGAAATCGAACAACAACTTCAATATTGAAAAAATACCAACAAATTCAAAAAGAATCACAACAGAAAAACTCCAACAAATCCAACAACAACCTCAACAGCAAAAAACCACCAACCAAGTCAACAACCTGAGATTTTAAAAACACAACTTCGACTAACTCAACACTGAAAAATGCCCTCAAGTCCAAGAACAACAATCTCAACATAGGTTTTGATTTGTTGATGTTTTTCAATCTCAAAATTGAAAGACACTAATAAATCCAGCAAAAAACAGCAAAATTGAAAACATCAAATCCAACATCAACCTGCAAATTACAAAACACCAACAAATTCAACAACCTCAACAGGGATTCAAACACCAAGGAAACCAACAACAACCTCAACAGGGATTCAAACACCAAGGAAACCAACAACAACCTCAACAGGGATTCAAACACCAAGGAAACCAACAACAACCTCAACACTGAAAAATACAACAAGTCGAATAACAACTTCAAAATTGAAGCAAAAAACACAAAGAAATTGAACAACCATCTCAAAATTGAAAAACACTAACAAATTCAACAGGAATCCCTACATCAAAAAACATCAACAATATCAACAACGACTTCAATATGGAAACGGACAACAAATTCAACAACAACCTCGTATCGATGAAACCAACATATTCAACAATAACCCAAAATTATAAAACACCAACAAATTCAACAACAATCTCAAAATTGAGAAACACCAACAATTAAAACACTAACTTCAATATGTAAACACACAAATAATTTCAACAATAACCTCATCATTGAAAAATACCAACAAATCCAACAACAACCTCAACTTTGATAACGCCAAGAAATTCATCAACAACCTGAGAATTACGAAACACCAAATTCAACATCTTCAATAGTTAAAAATACCAACAACAACTCAACATTGAAAAACACCAAAAAGTTCAAAAAAGAAACTTACTATTGAAAAACACCAACAAATCCAGCAATAACCTCAACTTTGAAAATCATCAACAAATTCAAGATTCTCAAGATTAAAAAACACCAATAATGTCAACAACAACCCAACATTACAAAACACCAGCAAATTCAACAACAACCCAACATTACAAAACACCAACAAATTCAACAACAACCCAACATTACAAAACACCAGCAAATTCAACAACAACCCAACATTACAAAACACCAGCAAATTCAACAACAACCCAACATTACAAAACACCAGCAAATTCAACAACAACCCAACATTACAAAACACCAGCAAATTCAACAACAACCCAACATTACAAAACACCAGCAAATTCAACAACAACCCAACATTACAAAACACCAGCAAATTCAACAACAACCCAACATTACAAAACACCAGCAAATTCAACAACAACCCAACATTACAAAACACCAGCAAATTCAACAACAACCCAACATTACAAAACACCAGCAAATTCAACAACAACCCAACATTACAAAACACCAGCAAATTCAACAACAACCCAACATTACAAAACACCAGCAAATTCAACAACAACCCAACATTACAAAACACCAGCAAATTCAACAACAACCC
>JAGIQG010000659.1:0-20222 GCA_024679065.1 Sphyrna mokarran | reverse complement strand
GGGCAAAAAAAATCTAACTTAGAACAAAGAACATTGAACATAAAACATTACATCGCATTACAGGCCCTTTGGCCCTCGATGTTGCGCCGGCCAGTGGACCCTCTAACCTAAACTATTCCAATATCATCCATATGCCTATCCACTGTAGATTTGAATGCCCCCAAAGTAGGCGACTCCACAACTGCTGCAGGCAGGGCGTTCCACGCTCTCACCACCCTCTCTATAAAGAACCTGCCTCTGACATCCGTCCTATAACTACCACCTCTTAATTTAAAGTTATGTCCCCTCGTGTTGGTCATCACCATCCGAGGAAAAAGGCTCTCACTATCCACCCTATCCAATCCCTTGATCATCTTATACGCCTCAATTAGGTCACCGCGTAACCTTCTTCTCTCTAATGAAAATAACCTCAGGTCCCTCAGCCTTTCCTCATAAGGCCTTCCCACCATACCAGGCAACATCCTGGTAAACCTCCTCTGCACCCTTTCCAATGCTTCCACATCTTTCTTATAATGCGGCGACCAGAACTGTAAGCAATACTCCAAGTGCGGCCGCACCAGAGTTTTGTACAGTCGTAACATAACTTCACGGCTCCTAAATTCAATCCCTCTACCAATAAAAGCTAACACACCGTACGCCTTCTTAACAACTTTATCAACCTGGGTGCCAACTTTCAAAGAGCTATGTACTTGTACCCCAAGATCCCTCTGCTCGACAACACTACTAAGGGTCCTTCCATTAACCCTATATTTCATATGCCTGTTATTCCTACCAAAGTGACTCACCTCACACTTATCCGTATCAATTCCATTTGCCACCTCACGGTCCAGCTCTGCAACCTATCTATGTCCCTCTGCAAACTGTAACATCCATCCTCGCTATCTACAACTCTCCCCACTTTGGTATCGTCAGCAAATTTACTAATCCAACTCTCTTCACCCTCATCTAGGTCATTTATAAAAATGACAAACAGCAGTGGCCCTAAAACAGATCTTTGAGGTACACCACTTGTAACTGCACTCCAGGTTGAATATTTCCCATCAACCACCACCCTCTGTCTTCTATCAGCTAGCCAATTCCTAATCCAAACTGCTAAATCACCTTCAATCCCATGCATCTGCACTTTCTGCAGTAGCCTACCATGGGGAACCTTATCAAACGCTTTTCTAAAATCCATATACACTACATAAACTGCCTTACCCTTATCTACCTCTTTGGTCACCTCCTCAAAAAACTCAATAAGGTTTGTGAGGCACGACCTACCCTTCACAAAACCGTGCTGACTATCTCTAATCAATTTATTCCTCTCTAGATGCTTATAAATCCTATTCCTTATAATTCTTTCCAAGACCTTGCCCACAACAGAAGTCAGGCTCACCGGTCTATAGTTTCCAAAATGGCCCCTACTCCCCTTTTTGAACAAAGGGACAACATTTGCCATCCTCCAGTCTTCCGGCACTATACCTGTAGCTAACGACGACAGAGCCAAAGGCTCTGCAATCTCCTCTCTAGCCTCCCAGAGAATCCTAGGGTAAATCCCATCTGACCCAGGGGCTTATCAGTTTTCATGCCCTCAAGATTCGCTAACACCTCCTCCTTATGAACCTCAATCCTACCCAGTCTACAACCTGGTATCGCAGTATTCTCCCCGACAACACTGTCTTTCTCCTGCGTGAATACTGACGAAAAATACTCATTCAGTGTCTCTCCTATCTCCTCAGGCTCCACACACAACTTCCCACTGCTATCTCTGACTGGCCCTAATCTTGCCCTAACCAATCTTTTATTATTTATATACCTGTAAAAAGCTTTAGGATTCTCCTTAATCCTATCCGCCAAAGTCTTCTCGTGTCCTCTTCTAGCTCTTCTCAACTCCCTCTTTAGCTCCTTCCTGGCTGATTTCTAGCTCTCTATTGCCCTAACTGAGCCTTCACGTCTCATCATTATATAAGCCTCCTTCTTCCTCTTCACCAGAGATTCAACTTCCCTAGTACGCCATGGTTCCCTCACTCGACCACTTCCTCCCTGCCTGGCAGGTACATATTCATTAAGGACATGCAGAAGCTGTTCCTTAAATATGCTCCACATTTCAGATGTCCCCAGCCCCTGCAATTTCCTGCTCCACCCTATGCATCCTAAATCTCTCCTAATAGCCTCATAATTACCTTTCCCCCAGCTATAACTACTGTTATTCGGTACGTGCCCATCCCTTTCCGTCACTAAGGTAAACGTAACCGAATTGTGGTCACTATCACCAAAGTGCACACCCACCTCCAAGTCTAACACCTGGTCTGGTTCATTACCCAGTAAAAAATCCAATATAGCCTCGCCTCTTGTTGGCCTATCTACATACTGAGTCATGAAACCTTCCTGCACACATTGAACAAAAACTGACCCCTCTAACGTACTTGAACTATAGCTTTTCCAATCGATATTAGAAAAGTTAAAGTCCTCCATTACAACTACCCTGTTACTTTCACACCTATCCAGGATCAACTTTGCAATCCCTTCCTCTACTTCTCTGGAACTTTTTGGAGGCCTATAAAAAACTCCCAACAGTGTGACCTCTCCTTTCTTGTTTCTAATCTCAGCCCACACTACTTCAGCAGACTTCGTTTGCGGTAGAATCTATTCGGACCCCTATAGTCATTCTTTCACCCTATCAACAGATCAAAAGTCATTGGGAAGTCATTTATGTGAGTCCAAATGCATACTTCCCATTGCCAGTTAATCAGGGCGATATTGAACATAGATCATAGAACATTACAGCGCAGAACAGGCCCTTCGGCCTTCGATGTTGCGCCGACCAATTAGGAACAAGCAGTAACCCTCTAACCTAAACCATTCCCCTTTCATCCATAAACTTATCTACTAACCTCTTAAACGCCACCAAACTTGGCGCATCTACAACTGACGCAGGCAAGGCATTCCATACCCTTACCACCCTCTGGGTAAAGAACCTACCTCTGACATCTGTCCTAAAACCACCACCCCTTAATTTAAAGCTATGTCCCCTCGTGCTAGCTTTCTCCATCCTAGGAAAAAGGCTATCACTGTCCACCCTATCTAAACCTCTATTCATCTTATATGTTTCAATAAGGTCTCCTCTTAGCCGCCTTCTTTCTAATGAAAACAACCTCAAATCTCTCAGCCTCTCTTCATAAGACCTGTCTTCCATACCAGGCAACATCCTGGTAAACCTCCTCTGTACCCTCTCCAATGCCTCCACATCTTTCTTATAATGCGGGGACGAGAACTGTACCCAATAATCCAAGTGCGGCCGTACTAATGTTTTGTACAGTTGCAACATGATATTGCGGCTCCGAAATTCAATCCCCCTACCAATAAAAGCTAAGACTCCGTATGCCTTCTTAACAACCTTATCGACTTGATTGCGAAGTCGTTGCGCACAGAACATGGGAAAGCAACGAGACTGTGAATGTGTTGAGTCATCTCTCTTTCTTGGATTTGCCATTCAAGGCATTGTGTGTTCCCATGGTATTTTTTTAACTGGAAACGTTTTTTTTTCCAATCTTCGAAACACATTGAACAGTTCACTGACAGAGATTCTATTCTGTCAGAAGTTAATCGATTTGTGTTGCATAGATAGGCAATTATCATAGAGTATGCTGAATTGGGATTGGTTATGTGTGCAGGATGTATGTATACTGTGGGGCTCACGGATGGTCGTTTCGAACTTATTTGGGAACAGTATTCATAGTTAATATTACATCTACTGTTAAAGTGAGAAACTACATCAAATAGAAGCAACTCACGATCTACATGATACATCTGTTTTGGATAATGGAACGACGTACACAATGTTTTTTTTAATAATTTGTGCAAAACACTGGCATATACCATTTCATGTGATTTCACAGCTTTGGCAGAGCTCTGGAGTAGAGATTGAAAGAAAAAGTGGTAGGTGATTCCTTGAGTACAAAGATCAGAAGATTTTATTCACGTATTCTTTCACATTACAATTGAAAACTGGGTTAGCTCCAGCGGAACTTGTGCTTGGTGGAAGGTCGAAGTGTCCCCTGCATTTGTTCCATCGAAATCTCATAGCAAAAGAGAACAAGAGACAAGAGAAGCAGAAACAGTTAGGGAGGGCAAAGTACGACTGATTTTCTATTTGAGTTCAGTGTGTTCCGACATGCTTTTACTCCATGGCAATTGTTTTAATGGTTTTGATGGTTTTAAGAATGTGCGAGTTTTGATATGTTCTCTTTTGATCTATAAGCGTGTGGTCTAGAAACAAAGAGAGAAAGAGAGAAAAAGAGAAACAGAATTATAGGTACAATTATGGGAAGACAAACAGATAGGCAGAGGAACGGATAGACAGACAGATAAACAAAAAGGTAGACAGACTGGCATTCAAGAAGGCAGGCTGTCAGACAGTAAGATTGACAGGTAGACAGGTAGACATATAAATAGATAGATAACCACACGGACGGACGGCCAGATGGACAGACAGACAGCCGGGTGATGGATGGAGAGATGAATGATAGAGAGACAGACAGCCAGGCAGACAGACCTCCCGTTATTTCGTTCTAATAATTTGCATGCCAACAATAGCCGTTTTGCTGCGTTACTTTGTTATGCCTAATTCCACCTGCATAGTTGCTTCATATCAACAAACTATTCCCATGTGCTCATCAATTCGTTTATTATGCGTTCCATTATCGTTTGTTTTGTATGTATTCTTTTTCACTTATTTTTTTCTCTCTCTCTCCAGTCCTTGAATTGGCTGCTGATTCTCCTGGGTCATGAACTTATTCTGTATGATTTACCTGCTGCTATTTTGTTTCACATCCTGCCTCTATTGCCTCCTGGCCCCTCGTTAATAGTGCTTTCAGGTTTCTGCTCTTCCAAATACTTCCTGTTCTCTGAAGACCAACGATTGCAGCATAACGCTATGTCAGTGAACTGCTTTCATTGTTTCTTTTTACTAATCAATTTAATAATTGATGTAGTAGGATATTTCACTGCTTCCTTGAACTGCTCTCTGAATTTCGGCAGTGTTGCTACATAAATAAGTGTGTTTGTGCAGCAACTTAAATTGCGCAGCATATATGCCATGTTTTCAAATATATCAAATGAACTATCATCTAAGCCATTTGGAACATTAAAGAAATATAAAACATACATCAACCACAGAAATATAAAGCTGCCGGATATTGTGAATAGTAAAACTATAGATTTCCTTCTATTCTCCATCTCTTGATCATTGCAATTATCTGTCTTTTTCTGACCCCTCAGTCCCTCTCGGACTCGACTGGCCACTAAAATGTGCCTGACTGTTAGAGCGTTGAGCAACAGAATTAACCCGAATGGTATCAACGGTGTTATAATCTTTTCAAATTTTCTAAATCCAATCCATCTGGGGTCAGTGAAATAGCTTCGCTTATTGGAACAGATCCATGGTATACTATCAACAATCCTTCTAGGTTTAAATCGAAAATAGATGGGGATATTTTTTAAGCAGAACAAAGTACAGGTTGTCCCTAGAACTATGGACGCAGTTTTCTTGGTGCAATATTTTGATGTTAGCCTTTGGCAACAAATGGCAACAAATCTATCAAAAGTGAAAGCGACAGTGAACCAGACAGAACAGTCTGTGGCTGCACGGAGCAAGACATAACGAACACTACAAACAGGCGTAATGTGGAGGAAATTCAGTGGGAAATAATAATCATTGATTCGGTTGAGAACGACCTCAGTAATAATGACCAGTAGATCCGCTATGTTCATTCCCATCAGATAGTACGTGGTGCAACTGGAAAGGCCGCATTTTCCTTTGGACAGAATGACGATTGCCACTGAGTTCACTGCAAACAATAGGAAGAACACATATTATAAGCTACCAAGAAGCATTTTTACACAAGTCCCTTTCTACACACAACATGCATTGTTAGCAGCAATAACACTTCTCCAGGTCCCCTTGCAAACTCAAAACACTCCCTCAAACAGAGAGCATTATTCGTCTCGGGCCATTCCCTGGATTATAGAACAGAGCTATTGATGTTTCAGCGATTTGCATTCAGAAGAATAACGATGTGAATATTCAAGCATGATCAAATCACAGCATTAATTTCTACATAGAGATTATTAAATTATGAAAAGTTGTGTTATTTTTGGTGAGACAGCCTTTGCCTGCTGTTTGTCTTGCTTTCTTCAGCTGAAATAAAAGTTGTTTTTGCGCAGGTGTATTATTACGGAAGCTACACCAAAACTGTGGAGGCGTGTATTAACTAAAAATAGCATGTCTCTACTACATAGAGACGAGAAGGGTAAGCATTTGCGCATACAGAGAATTTCAATTTTTCGAGAGGTGTGAGATTTTGAATGTAGATAAGATTCCTGTTCTACTTACGACACTGTGCAAACCTCGGTTTCATCAAAACTAGGTGAAAGCATTTATGAATCCAAACAAAACAAGGATTTTTTTTTTTTTCCATGAGTGGTGTAAAGATGCAATTGCTACTGCATAGAATCTAAGAGTACTTAAAGTGGAGGAGAACTTCGGCACATTATATTGAAACTGGCTCTCTGAGAAAAAACATTCAACCTATTACCACAACCATGACCTATCCACGTAACATTACACATTATTAATTGTAGTTTGCATGCCGATTTCCTTTCAATGCCTTGAAAGGATATTCCATCATGTCTTTTTTGTGGAAATTCAATCCAGATTCCAACAACAGTCTGGATGAAATAAACTCACATTTACTCCCAAACGTTGTATCCATTATGTTGCTGCATCTCTTCTCTAGTTCTTGATTCTCTCTTGATTGGGAGCAGCTTCTCATTATTTAGTCTATCTGTGGCCCTCAAGATCTTGAACATCCACATCAAGTGGCACTTCAGCCTTATTTTCTCCACAGAAGATAGACTTACTCTCTCCAATCCATCCACATAGCTACAGTTCGTTCACTCACTGGAATCACTCTTCTGAATTTCCTCTATACACTTTCCAAAGCCTTCACATCTTTCTCACCTATAGTTACATACGTAGACGGAATGTATTTAAAATGTTTATGAAATGTTAGAAATGTTCTCATGGTGAGTTTTCACCATGGAGAGGAAGGAATGGAGATTAGACCAGCTGTAATAGAGATAGTCTGAGGCCAAAACAAAGATTGAAGTGAAGCAGTTGGTGCCAGCTTGCACGTTTTAGGATCTCAAATTGAGTATTACATGGTCATTGATATCATGATTTATTTCATACCATTCGTACAGATAGCCTCTTAAAAATACTTAAAAACACAGATAACCTCTTAAAAACCAGGACCTAACGATTATCAGGACGACACTTGAGGAACAAGATCAATCTTTACAAGACAATGTGGCCACTGACGTTCCGTAGTATGAGTTACGTTTCTTCCTTGACTGAATTGTACTGTGCATTTATATTTTTTGTTTATAATCCAGTTACTAACCTAAGCACAAGGTTATTTTATTTTGAATAAAAATAAACTATTTCTTTTCAATACTGAAGACAGATGTTACATTACAATTGGTCAACGTATTCAGTATAACTTATGTCAACTCCAACAAATTATTGCTATGGGTGAGCAAGAAATAATTCGTGCTAAATAATATGACAGCAAGAATAATTCAGGAAATTCATTTGCTCCAAATTCTTTGTTTCATTCGAATCCAAATGATTATGCCCTTTGAATATAATGCAACATTATAAGAAAAAAAAATCATGACAGAAACAAGCTTATGTACACTACACAATTTATTTTAGCTACTTACCAGGAACACCAACTAAGGCAAGAATTAGATAGAATATTTTCCTGACCCATTGCATTGGTCGATGCATTTTCTGTGTGGAATGGCTTTCCTCCTTCGTTTCGCAAGTTATTCCTCTGAATTAAAATCTGATGCGATACGTCCCTCTGCATTAACCTTTATGCGTCCCCGATATCTCCGCAGAGATACTGATGTTGCAAAAATGTTCAAAAATGTGTTGTTCTTATCTGAGAACAAATACGTTGTGACAAGGGGATAAATTCCCTGTGGATTGAACACACTAGACGCTGAGACTAAATTGAGTCAACATTTGTTTCATTTACTGAGCAAGCGTCATTATATGCAATGCTTATTCATTATTGGAGATAATATTAAATAGCAAACAAAACTGATATAATTATTCTGCCACAATAATGACTCCCATGCCTTGATCTCATGTCAATTCAATAGTAAAAGGAAAACAAGGATTCGAAGTTGAATGCCCAAAGCTACTCAGCATTCTAAAAGGATACAAGTGGTAGAACAGGAGGTGGGGTTACTTTACTGGTTAGAAAATATAAAGCTATAGGCATGAAGGACAAAAAAAATTGCTTCGATCAGTTTGAAATAAGAAACAACAAGGAAAGCACATCCTGGTAGGAATAATTTGTGGGTCCTGACCTTTAATTTCAAAATAGGTATGGTATAAAATAACAAATAAAATGAATGTCTCTGAGAATAGTGCAGCAGTAATCGCGAGTGATCTAAATATGAATATTGTCAGGATTAATCAAATTTGCAAAGGAAATATCTCTCTTAACACCACCAGTTATTCAGGCAATATCTTCCACTAACTTTCACTGCATTTGTTCTGGGTGAAATGCACTCTTATTCTATCGCTGAAGTTAATTAATCACGATCGAAATGATCCTTCGTCCTTCTGAATTGTTAACATAAACCTCATGACACAACATTGTTATCTCTCAAATTTATCTTCAGATGATAAACTTATTGCTGTAAAATTACCCTGAACGCACTCTGGAAACTCTTGCCCGCCTCTGCCCTTTAAATTAATATTAGCACTCATGTGTAATCAAATAACTGAAATCTCAAAATATAACTATCACACAGGCGTCTCACGTACGCGTAAACTCCTCATAAATGTGTTTATCTTTGTATTTCATACCAGCTTCGCAACCAGAAAGAGTGAAATGGATGATGGAAATTAAAAAAGAGAGAAAAGGGCCTGAAACATATTAGTGCTAAATAATCCAAGTTTTATGCATCCGAGGCCTTCGATTGAGAGGGTGCAAACATAAGTAGATATTACTTCTGAGATTCTGAACTAATGCAGATTCTGAACATTTCAGTGTTTTGGAAAATGACACCATCATATGTCTGTTCATGAAATGAGGAAGACAAAAAATCAGAAAATTCTAGTACAATTGGCCTCTTATATGTCATTGGATAAATACACGAATTCATTAAATGGAAGAGTAGCAGGAACTTTAGAAAATCAGAACACCATCGAGATAAGGAAGTATGGTTTCACGAAAGGACATTATGTTTTAAGGATTCACTAGAATGTTCTAAGGATTTAGCAGCAAGTTTAGATAATGGACATCCAGTGATGTAATGCATTTATTCTACTAAACAAAACAGAATTCGTTAATGTGCAACATAAAAGGTTTTAGCTCTCAGTGTTAATAGATTAGCATGGATATCGGGTTAGTTCACAAATTGGAATCGTAGAATTGGGATAAAACGTTTATTTTAAAGTTGGTATAACGTAAGTATTGAATTCGCAGGAATGAATCCTTCCGGACCACTGACTTGTAACACATATGTATTAATTAAATGCACTCAATTATTCTGAAAATTCCAAGGTAGGTATGAAAGTACATAGTTATGAGGGTTACACAAAATTCCTGTATCGATTAAACGAGGAGGCAAAGCTTGGACATGTTGCATACGATGTGGGAAATTTGAGGTCGCCACCTTGGTTAGTAAGGATACAAAAGCAGACCATTGTTCATATTGAAAACACTGCAGAATACTGTGATACAGAGGGACAAGGATGTCCTTGAACGAAAATGACAATTTCATAGCGCCATAGAGTCCACAGAGTACAGAACAAGGTGAGTCGTCGCATTGTGTCCGCATCCGCATCGGTTTTCTCATCGAGAATTTTGCCCAGGTAAACCATCTCACGCTTTCCTATGCCTAATCAATCCAACTTCGTCAATAACGAGTACTTTAGCATGGGCAATCGACTGAACCTGCACATCGTTAGCTTTTGGTAGGAAACCAAAGCCCTCAAAGGAAAACATGCAAACATGGAGAGAATGACAAACTCCAGACAATCAGTCAATCAAGGCCTCAATTAAACCGATGTCCTTGTGCATGGTGGCTGCTGTGCTAATTACTGTGCCACTGTGAGGCCCTATTAGTCATATCAATAATTATATTATTTCACCGTGAGACATGATTCCTGGGTCGGATTGCCCCTTGCTTCTGGGTCTGACAACCTAATGAGCTTAGCTGAAAGAACACGTGTTCCACGTCCTGCAGGTCATAGAAAGGAACGAGAGGAGGGTTTAGTTGTCTGGAGTTTGCGTCGAGATTTGCTGTAAACATATGTTGGGTATGATTGAAGAGTCTATTGTTTTGAAATGGAAGAGGAACAGAGAGAGGCACAAAAGAAAGAAAAAGTCCAATTAAACTTGTGCCGACACATGATGTTATTCAAAACTAAAGATTCATTGCCTCTATGTGGTCTGTACTCTTCTATTCCCTGCCTCTTCATGTACTCATCTGTTAGTTGAGTGGAAACATCTGTAGTTTTGGAGAGTGTTTTTGAGGCGAGTGTTTTTAAAGTTACTTCGAGCAACTTCCAAAACGTGTGATCTAAATACATTTAAAAGAGTCAGAATGAACACGTTAAAAGGGATAAAACAAACAGTCAAAGTATGACAAAATCTCCATCTCCATGCTTTTTGACCGTACTCATCTCCATGCTTTTTGACCGTTGATATTGTTGCTGCTTCCATCACCCACTCCTGCAGCGTAATGCAGGCACTTACCATCCTCGGTGTTCTAAAACACTTGCACTCTCGCATTTCTTTTAGTTTCCCCGTTGTCATAAAACTGTGTCCAGTAGCAATTGACATTTCAACCCGAAAAAAAAGAGACTCCGACAATCCAATCTACCGATTGCTCTCGTGATTTGGTAAACGTCTATTAGGTCGACTCTTAGTGGTCACAAAAAAAGAAAAAATCTGTGAATAAAGTTTAACACTTTGAGAATGGGGCAGCTGGGAATGGTGCATATGGCGGAGATTGAGATTGAAGGAACGAATAAGTTTCCTTTCTGCAGAGCAAGGGGTGTGGACAATATTTTTGCAAATGAGCAGAATGGCAAGAGTCTCTTCAGATTATAGTGTGGGGATTCAACTTCTGAGGTTAAGAACACCGCTTCTGAAGCAGAGGATTTCCGTCATCCAAACAAACACAAAAGTTAAGGGGGAATTATATAGAGGCTGTAGAGAAACAGACTAAGAGGAAGCACGGACAATTTCACTTTGGAATTCTAGTTTATAGTAAGTGTTCATGCCGAATCTATTCGTTGACGTTGAGATAGGGAATTTTGGAAGCGGAAGAAAGTGTCGCATATGAAAATGCAAGTATATTGGATGGGAAAAAAAAGTCAAAGCGTGTAACGCTGCGTAAAAGAAGGAGATGACAGAAAAAGAGTCTTGAATGTTTCGAATAAAAATGTGAAAAGACAAAATAAGTGCGCCAGAAACTGGCAATGATAGAGAAAGATTTAAAATCAAACTATTTCAGTCCAAATCGTCCAATACAGTTGCTAACGGGTATGGAAAATTAGAGAAGGAGTAAAAGGTTAGGAAAAATAATGCATTGCTTAGAGTAACGTAGATTAGAGGAGGTTGAGCTGACCTCTTCTAGAAAATAAAGATTAGAAAAAATGTAGAGGATTTCAAAATCACAAATAGATGGATTGAAAAAAAAAACTATTTTCGTTGGCAAACAGTTCAAAATCCAAATGATACAGATTTAAATCGCTGCAATGGAATCAAATATTACTTTAGCCGAGAATATAATTCTTCTTATATTCTGAATTGCGCTGTTTTCTGACCAGAAACATTTATATTTAAATTATTCATATTTATTTTAAAGACCTTTCACGTCCTCATCCCATCACTACCTCAATAAACTTCTCCAGTCCTACAAACTTATATATCACCGCCAATCTGCAGAGTCAGTCCAATATGTGTAAGTTCCACGTGCCCTAGCTTTGTATGGATATCTGAAATTATGATGTGGAAATGCCGGTTTGGACTAGTGTAAGCACAGTAATAAGTCTCACAACGCCTGGTTAAAGTCCAATAGGGTTATTTGGTAGCACAAACTTTTCGAGTCTTCTCCTTCATCAGGTTGTGAGAACTTGTGATCACATACAAGGCATATACAGACATAAACTCAATTTACAAGATAATGTATAGAATGCAAGGCTTTACAGATAACCAAGTCTTAAACGTACAAACAATGTGAATGGAGATACGGCCAAAGATAATTTAAAGAGGTGTGTATTGTCTCCAGCCAGGACAGATCGTGACATTTTGCGTTGTCCAAGCAAGCCGTTTGGGTCATAGAAACTATTACATGTACCCAAGATTTTCAGGTGAGTGGGGATCTGTGTTCACGAACAGGCGTATATACATACACAAACTCAATTTACCAGATTATGGTTGGAATGCTAAACTTTGCAGATCATCAACTCTTAAAGGTGCAGACAGTGTGAGTGGGTGCAACCGCCAACTATCAGGTTCATGTCACACTATTTGTAACCCTCACGACTTGCCGAGCTTGCAAAATTTCGGTAACTACTGCCGGGAGGCATTGCACATCTCTTTAAATTATGCCTGGCTCCCTCTCCTGTACCTTTAAGACTTGAGTACCTGTAAAGACTCACATTCCAACCATTATCTTGTAAATTGAATTTATGTCTCTGTATGCCCTGTTTGTGAACACAAGTCCTCACTCGATTGATGAAGAAGCGAGGTTTCGAAAGCTTGTGCTGCCAAATAAGCAAGTTAGACTTTAACCTGGTGTTGTGAGACTTTTTACCATCTGAAATTATCTCTGAAAGTGAAAACCCTCTTCAAATCTCCACTGAGTGGAGCAAACTTCTTACTTCTGTAACGAACTGCTTTGCATTCAACTATCCCTCAGCAAAATGTTTCAGCCCACTACCCTCTCTCTTTCTGTCAGTTGCTTGAAGGACAAACTCACTTCACATCCTTATAGCCTACAGTACAGAGAAAAAAAAGTAATTTGGCCTATCGAACCTGCACCAACCACAATACCACCCAGGCTCTATCCCCATATCCCTAAATATTTACCCTCTAATCCCCCTGCCTTATGCATCCTGGGACACTAAGGGACAATTTAGAATGGCCGATCATCCTAGGGAGTGCCAGGTGTTAACGCAATGGCAACAAAGGACCAGCCACACATCTCAAAGCCAGTGTGACTGGTGTTGTGAACCGAATTTAAAGGAGATTCAATTTCCCTTTGTTTGTCGCCTTGTCAGTAAAGTTTGTAGCAGTGGCAGAATTGGATGTTGCTGCCTGAGTAAATTGCAATGCAATTTTTAACTGTAGGGTGACTTGCACGCAGTCTGATTAACAATCGTTCATCACTTATCTATGCTTTCTCTCTCTTATCCATTATTTTTGTCATACTTTGACTGTTTGTTTTATCCCTTTTAACGTGTTCATTATGACTCTTTTAAATGTATTTACCTAACACGTTTTGAAAGTTGCTTGAAGTAACTTCAAAAACACTCGCTTCAAAAACACTCTCCAAAACTACAGATGTTTCCACTCAATTTGTGCAATGTTATTTAACATTAGCATGTCTATACTCGTAGCCACTTATAAACTCGTTTGTCTAAATACTGTATCTTTCATGCAGGATTATATTCTTCCGAAATTTCATCATGACTGACACTATACTGAATGTAAGATGTCTTATCGCCGTCACCTATTTTATATATATTCAGTACTATACAACCTTCCTATCTGATGGCATCGATCATTCGTCCAAGACAATTGAAATATTAATGTTAATGCATTAGATCTTTGCAACATTCTTGATCTCACCAATTCTTATGATCCCATCCCAACATTTAATTTATTGTGATGCAATTCATTTTAGATCGAAAGGGGTTAACTCAAAATGTTTGTTCACTGATTGGAATAAGGTAGAACATAGAACATAGAACATTACAGCACAGAACAGGCCCTTCGGCCTTCGATGTTGTGCCGACCAAAATAAAAAGCAATGCCCCTCCAAACTAAACCATTCCCTTCTCTTCCATATACTTATCAATTAACCTCTTAAACGCCACCAAACTTGGCGCATCTACAACAGCTGCAGGCAGGGCATTCCACTCCCTAATCACTCTTTGAGTAAAGAACCTACCTCTGATATCCGTCCTATAACTCATACCCCTTAATTTAAAGCTGTGTCCCCTCGTGCTAGCTTTCTCCATCCTAGGAAAAAGGCTATCACTGTCCACCCTATCTAAACCTCTAATCATCTTATATGCTTCAATAAGATCCCCTCTTAGCCGCCTCCTTTCTAACGAAAACAACCTCAAATCCTTCAACCTCTCTTCATAGGACCTGCCCTCCATACCAGGCAACATCCTGGTAAACCTCCTCTGTACCCTCTCCAATGCCTCCACATCTTTCTTATAATGTGGGGACCAGAACTGCACACAATACTCCAAGTGCGGCCGCACTAGAGTTTTGTACAGTTGCAACATGATGCTGCGGCTCCTAAATTCAATCCCCCTACCAATAAAAGCTAAGACTCCATATGCCTTCTTAACAACTTTATCCACTTGACTGCCTACTTTCAGGGATCTATTGACACATACACCAAGATCTTTCTGTTCCTCAACACTATTAAGAGCCCTACCATTAGCCCTATACTCTACACATTTATTGTTCCTGCCAAAGTGCATTACCTCACACTTTTCCACATTAAACTCCATTTGCCACCTCTCGGCCCAGCTCTGCAACTTGTCCAAGTCACTCTGTAAACTATAACACCCCTCTTCACTATCTACCACTCCACCAACTTTAGTGTCATCTGCAAATTTACTGATCCATCCCTCAATACCCTCATCCAGATCATTTATAAAAATTACAAACAGCAGGGGCCCCAAAACAGACCCCTGAGGTACACCACTCGTCACCGAACTCCACGATGAATATCTCCCATCAACCACCACCCTCTGTCTTCTATCTGCCAGCCAATTCCTAATCCAATTAGCTAAATCACCCTCTATTCCACACATCTTCATTTTCTGTAGAAGTCTACCATGGGCCACCTTATCAAACGCCTTACTAAAGTCCATATATACTACATCAACCGCCTTACCCCCATCCACCTCTCTGGTCACTTTCTCAAAAAACTCAATGAGGTTAGTAAGGCATGACCTACCCTTCACGAAACCATGCTGACTATCCCCAATCAATTCATTTCTCTCTAAATAACTATAAATCCTATCCCTAATAATTCTCTCCAATACCTTGCCCACAACAGAAGTAAGACTCACTGGCCTATAATTCCCTGGAATGTCTCTCTTCCCCTTCTTAAACAATGGGACCACATTCGCTATCCTCCAGTCCTCCGGAACCACACCCGTAACCAACGAGGACCTGAAGATCAGAGCCAGAGGCTCTGCAATCTCCTCTGTTGCCTCCCAGAGAATCCTAGGGTAAATCCCGTCCGGCCCAGGGGACTTATCCAACTTCAAACCCTCGAGAATTTCTAGCACATCCTCCCTATCTACTACAATACTTCCCAATTTGCAACCCAATTTGCAACATTTGCAATGTGATTCCCCAAGACTCCTAATTGTGTTAGTTGAGGAGTTTACTCTTCCATTAATAGGGAATTCCTTTCAACGTATTGTTCCATCGAACCAGCGGGAGCACCACTCCTGATATTAACACAAATCAGCGATTTGTGAAATTTTGAAAAATTGGAAGGAGAAAGATCCAAAACTGAGAACAATAGAACATAGAACATTACAGCACAGAACAGGCCCTTCGGCCTTCGATGTTGCGCCGACCAATATAAAAAGCAATGCCCCTCCAAACTAACCCATTCCCTTCTCTTCCATATACTTATCAACTAACCTCTTAAACGCCACCAAACTTGGCGCATCTACAACTGCTGCAGGCAGGGCATTCCATACCCTAACCACCCTTTGGGTAAAGAACCTACCTCTGACATCCGTCCTAAAACTATCACCCCTTAATTTAAAGCTATGTCCCCTCGTGCTAGCTTTCTCCATCCTAGGAAAAAGGCTATCACTGTCCACCCTATCTAAACCTCTAATCATCTTATATGTTTCGATGAGGTCCCCTCTTAGCCGCCTCCTTTCTAACGAAAACAACCTCAAATCCCTCAGCCTCTGTTCATAAGACCTGCCCTCCATACCAGGCAACATCCTGGTAAACCTCCTCTGTACCCTCTCCAATGCCTCCACATCTTTCTTATAATGCCGGGACCAGAACCAAGTGCTGCCGCATTAGAGTTTTGTAAAGTTGCAACATGACGTTGCGGCTCCGAAATTCAATCCCCCTACCAATAAAAGCCAAGACTTCATAAGCCTTCTTAACAACCTTCTCGACTCGACTGCCTACTTTCAGAGATCTATGCACAAACACACCAAGATCCCTCTGTTCTTCAAGACTACTCAGAAGAATGTGGACCACATTCTAAGAAGGACCACTACTAAGAAGAATTGACCACGTCAAGAATGTGGTCCCGTTGTTCAAGAAGGGGAAGCGAGACCTTCCAGGGAATTATAGGCCACTGAGTCTTACTTCTGTTGTGGGCAAAGTATTGGAGAGAATAATTAGGGATAGGATTTATAGTTATTTAGAGAGTAATGACTTGATTGGAGATAGTCAGCATAGTTTTGTGAAGGGTAGGTCGTGCCTTACTAAACTCATTGAGTTTTTTGAAAAAGTGGCTAAGGAGGTGGATGGGGGTAAGGCGGTTGATGTGGTATGTATGGACTTTAGTAAGTCGTTTGATAAGGTGACCCATGGAAGACTTCTGCAGAAAATGCAGACGTATGGGATGGAGGGTGATTTAGCTAATTGGGTTAGGAATTGGCTCGCAGATAGAAGACAGAGGGTGGTGGTTGATGGGAGATATTCATCTTGGAGTTCGGTGACAAGTGGTGTACCTCAGGGGTCTGTTTTGGGGCCCCTGCTGTTTGTAATTTTTATAAATGATCTGGATGAGGGTATTGAAGGATGGATTAGTAAATTTGCAGATGACACTAAAGTCGGTGGAGTGGTAGATAGTGAAGAGGGGTGTTATAGTTTGCAGAGGGACTTGGACAAGTTGCAGAGCTGGGCCGAGAGGTGGCAAATGGAGTTTAATGTGGAAAAGTGTGAGGTTATGCACTATGGCAGAAATAATAAATGTGTAGAGTATAGGGCAAATGGTAGGATTCTTAGTAGTCTAGATGAACAGAGGGATCTTGGTGTGTATGTGCATAGATCCCTGAAAGTAGGCAGTCAGGTCGAGAAAGTTGTTAAGAAGGCATATGGAGTCTTGGATTTTATTGCTAGAGGGATTGAATTTCGGAGCCGCAACGTCATGTTGCAACTGTACAAAACTCTAGTGCGGCCGCACTTGGAGTATTGTGTGCAGTCTGGTCCCCACATTATAAGAAAGATGTGGAGGCATTGGAGAGGGTACAGAGGAGGTTTACCAGGATGTTGCCTGGTATGGAGGGCAGGTCCTATGAAGAGAGGTTGAAGGATTTGAGGTTGTTTCGTTAGAAAGGAGGCGGCTAAGAGGGGATCTTATTGAAGCATATAAGATGATTAGAGGTTTAGATAGGGTGGACAGTGATAGCCTTTTCCTAGGATGGAGAAAGCTAGCACGAGGGGACACAGCTTTAAATTAAGGGGTGATAGTTATAGGACGGATATCAGAGGGAGGTTCTTTACCCAAAGGGTGTCGGGAGTGGAATGCCCTGCCTGCAGCGGTTGTAGATGCGCCAAGTTTGGTGGCGTTTAAGAGGTTAGTTGATAAGTATATGGAAGAGAATGGAATGGTTTAGTTTGGAGGGGCATTGCTTTTTATATTGGTCGGCGCAACATCGAAGGCCGAAGGGCCTGTTCTGTGCTGTAATGTTCTATATGACCCATCTATATGACTAAGAATCCTACCATTAGCCATATATCCTACACATTTATTATTCCTGCCATAGTGAATTACCTCACACTTTTCCACATTAAACCCCATTTGCCACCTCTCGGCCCAGCTCTGCAACTTGTCCAAGTCTCTCTGCAAACTATAACACCCCTCTTCACTATCTAACACTCCACCGACTTTAGTGTCATCCGCAAATTTACTAATCCATCCTTCAATACCCTCATCCAGATCATTTATAAAAATTACAAACAGCAGGGGCCCCAAAACAGACCCCCGAGGTACACCACTTGTCACCGAACTCCACGATGAATATCTCCCATCAACCACCACCCTCTGTCTTCTATCTGCTAGCCAATTCCTAATCCCATTAGCTAAATCACCCTCAATCCCATACATCTGCATTTTCTGCAGAAGCCTTCCATGGGACACCTTATCAAACGCCTTACTAAAGTCCATATATACCACATCAACCGCCTTACCCCCATCCACCTCCTTAGTCACTTTTTCAAAAAACTCAATGAGATTAGTAAGGCACGACCTACCCTTCACAAAACCATGCTGACTATCCCCAATCAATTCATTTCTCTCTAAATAACTATAAATCCTATCCCTAATAATTCTCTCCAATACCTTGCCCACAACAGAAGTAAGACTCACCGGCCTATAATTCCCTGGAATGTCTCTCTTCCCCTTCTTAAACAATGGGACCACATTCGCTATCCTCCAGTCCTCCGGAACCGCTCCCGTAACCAACGAGGACCTGAAGATCAGCGCCAGAGGCTCTGCAATCTCCTCTGTTGCCTCCCAGAGAATCCTAGGGTAAATCCCGTCCGGCCCAGGGGACTTATCCAACTTCAAACCCTCGAGAATTTCTAACACATCCTCCCTATCTACTACAATACTTCCCAATTTGCAACCCAATTTGCAACATTTGCAATGTGATTCCCCAAGACTCCTAATTGTGTTAGTTGAGGAGTTTACTCTTCCATTAATAGGGAATTCCTTTCAACGTATTGTTCCATCGAACCAGCGGGAGCAGCACTCCTGATATTAACACAAATCAGCGATTTGTGAAATTTTGAAAAATTGGAAGGAGAAAGATCCAAAACTGAGAACAATAGAACATAGAACATTACAGCACAGAACAGGCCCTTCGGCCTTCGATGTTGCGCCGACCAATATAAAAAGCAATGACCCTCCAAACTAAACCATTCCCTTCTCTTCCATATACTTATCAACTAACCTCTTAAACGCCACCAAACTTGGCGCATCTACAACTGCTGCAGGCAGGGCATTCCACTCCCGAACCACCCTTTGGGTAAAGAACCTACCTCTGATATCCGTCCTATAACTATCACCCCTTAATTTAAAGCTGTGTCCCTTCGTGCTAGCTTTCTCCATCCTAGGAAAAAGGCTATCACTGTCCACCCTATCTAAACCTCTAATCATCTTATATGTTTCGATAAGGTCCCCTCTTAGCCGACTCCTTTCTAACGAAAACAACCTCAAATCCCTCAGCCTCTCTTCATAAGACCTGCCCTCCATACCAGGCAACATCCTGGTAAACCTCCTCTGTACCCTCTCCAATGCCTCCACATCTTTCTTATAATGCCGGGACCAGAACCAAGTGCTGCCGCAGTAGAGTTTTGTAAAGTTGCAACATGACGTTGCGGCTCCGAAATTCAATCCCCCTACCAATAAAAGCTAAGACTTCATAAGCCTTCTTAACAACCTTCTCGACTCGACTGCCTACTTTCAGAGATCTATGCACAAACACACCAAGATCCCTCTGTTCATCAAGACTACTCAGACGAATGTGGACCACATTCTAAGAAGGACCACTACTAAGAAGAATTGACCACGTCAAGAATGTGGTCCCGTTGTTCAAGAAGGGGAAGCGAGACCTTCCAGGGAATTATAGGCCACTGAGTCTTACTTCTGTTGTGGGCAAAGTATTGGAGAGAATAATTAGGGATAGGATTTATAGTTATTTAGAGAGTAATGACTTGATTGGAGATAGTCAGCATAGTTTTGTGAAGGGTAGGTCGTGGTTGATGGGAGATATTCATCTTCGAGTTCGGTGACAATTGGTGTACCTCAGGGGTCTCTAAATAACTATAAATCCTATCCCTAATAATTCTCTCCAATACTTTGCCCACAACAGAAGAAAGACTCAGTGGCCTATAATTCCCTGG
>JAGIQG010000658.1:0-20334 GCA_024679065.1 Sphyrna mokarran | reverse complement strand
TACAGCACAGAACAGGCCCTTCGGCCTTCGATGTTGTGCCGACCAAAATAAAAAGCAATGCCCCTCCTAACTAAACCATTCCCTTCTCATCCATATACTTATCAACTAACCTCTTAAACGCCACCAAACTTGGCGCATCTACAACAGCTGCAGGCAGGGCATTCCACTCCCTAATCACTCTTTGAGTAAAGAACCTACCTCTGATATCCGTCCTATAACTCATACCCCTTAATTTAAAGCTGTGTCCCCTCGTGCTAGCTTTCTCCATCCTAGGAAAAAGGCTATCACTGTCCACCCTATCTAAACCTCTAATCATCTTATATGCTTCAATAAGATCCCCTCTTAGCCGCCTCCTTTCTAACGAAAACAACCTCAAATCCTTCAACCTCTCTTCATAGGACCTGCCCTCCATACCAGGCAACATCCTAGTAAACCTCCTCTGTACCCTCTCCAATGCCTCCACATCTTTCTTATAATGTGGCGACCAGAACTGCACACAATACTCCAAGTGCGGCCGCACTAGAGTTTTGTACAGCTGCAACATGATGCTGCGGCTCCTAAATTCAATCCCCCTACCAATAAAAGCTAAGACTCCATATGCCTTCTTAACAACTTTATCCACTTGACTGCCTACTTTCAGGGATCTATTGACACATACACCAAGATCCTTCTGTTCCTCAACACTATTAAGAGCCCTACCATTAGCCCTATACTCTACACATTTATTGTTCCTGCCAAAGTGCATTACCTCACACTTTTCCACATTAAACTCCATTTGCCACCTCTCGGCCCAGCTCTGCAACTTGTCCAAGTCACTCTGTAAACTAAAACACCCCTCTTCACTATCTACCACACCACCAACTTTAGTATCATCTGCAAATTTACTGATCCATCCCTCAATACCCTCATCCAGATCATTTATAAAAATTACAAACAGCAGGCGCCCCAAAACAGACCCCTGAGGCACACCACTCGTCACCGAACTCCACGATGAATATCTCCCATCAACCACCACCCTCTGTCTTCTATCTGCCAGCCAATTTCTAATCCAATTAGCTAAATCACCCTCTATTCCACACATCTGCATTTTCTGTAGAAGTCTTCCATGGGCCACCTTATCAAAAGCCTTACTAAAGTCCATATATACTACATCAACCGCCTTACCCCCATCCACCTCTCTGGTCACTTTCTCAAAAAACTCAATGAGGTTAGTAAGGCATGACCTACCCTTCACGAAACCATGCTGACTATCCCCAATCAATTCATTTCTCTCTAAATAACTATAAATCCTATCCCTAATAATTCTCTCCAATACCTTGCCCACCACAGAAGTAAGACTCACTGGCCTATAATTCCCAGGAAGGTCTCTCTTCCCCTTCTTAAACAATGGGACCACATTCGCCATCCTCCAGTCCTCCGGAACCACACCCGTAACCAACGAGGACCTGAAGATCAGAGCCAGAGGCTCTGCAATCTCCTCTCTTGCCTCCCAGAGAATCCTAGGGTAAATCCCGTCCGGCCCAGGGGACTTATCCAACTTCAAACCCTCGAGAATTTCTAACACATCCTCCCTATCTACTACAATACTCCCAATTTGCAACCCTGTACCTCAGTGCTCTCCACAGCTACATTTCCAGCACTCTGCGTGAATACCGAAGAGAAATATTTATTCAGTGCCTCACCAATCTCTTCAGGCTCCACGCACAACTTCCCACTGCTGTCTATGACTGGCCCTAATCTTGCCCTAACCAATCTTCTATTCTTAACATATCGAAAGAAAGCTTTAGGATTCTCCTTAATCCTATCAGCCAACATCTTCTCGTGTCCCCTCTTAGCTCTCCTCAATTCACTTTTTACCTCCTTCCTGGCTAATCTATAGCTATCCATTGCACTACCTGAGCCTTCAAGCCTCATCCTGACATAAGCCTCCTTTTTCTTCTTAACCAGCAAATCAACTTTTTTCGTACACCAAGGCTCTCTTACTCGTCCATTTCCTCCCTGCCTGACAGGGACATACTTATCAAGGACTCGCAGCAGCTGCTCCTTGAATAAGCACCACATTCCAGATGTTCCCAGTCCCTGTAGTTCCCTAGTCCAATCTATGCACCCTAATTCTCTCCTGATGGCCTCATAATTACCCTTCCCCCAGCTATAACTACTGCCCCCAGCTTCATGCCTATCCCTGTCCATCACTAAGGTGAACGTAACCGAATTGTGGTCACTATCACCAAAATGTTCACTAACTTCCAAGCCTAACACCTGGTCTGGCTCATTGCCCAGCACCAAATCCAATGTAGCCTCACCTCTAGTTGGCCTATCTACATACTGAGTCAAAAAACCTTCCTGCACACTCTGTACGAAAACTGACCCCTCTAACGAGCTAGAGCTATAGCTATTCCTGCAGTCCCTTACACACTCTCTCTCTCTCACACAACACACTCTTTCTCACATACACATTCTGTCTTCCACAGACTCATTCTCCACACACATTCTCTCTCACACACTCTCTCTCACGTACTTTCTCTCTGTCTCTCGCATACACACTCTCTTTCTCATTTCTCTCTCTCACACACATACACACACCCTCTCTTTCTCTCTTTTTCACACTCTCTTTCTCTTTCTATCTCACACACAAACACTCACACACATTCTCTCTCTCTCTCTCTCACACACACACACTTTCTCTCTCACACACACACTCAGAAACACACTATCTCTCCTTCACACACGCAATCTCTCCCTTACACACACTATCTTTCCCTCACACACAACCCCTTCCTCACGCACAAGTTTAGTGTGAGTGCGGAATGGAATTGAACGAAATCAATATTAGTAAGAAAATGGGGGAATGAATGGGGTTAAAGGCTGACAAATCCACAGGCCCTGAGAATTTCCCTTCTTATCAGGTTCTGGCCTTCAGGGGTTCTGGAGAAAAGGCAGAAGAATGGGGATGAGAAAAATATCAGCCATGATTGAATGGGGCAGCAGGCTCGATGGGCCGAGTGTCCAGTTCTGCTCTGATGTCTTTTGTCTTGTAGCAATAACTAGAAGCAGAGGACATAATATCAGTGTCTCTCTTTCTGTATCTGTATCTGTATCTATCTGTCTCTCTCTCTCTTTGTGTATCTGTGTGTTCCTCTCTCTGTGTCTGTGTCTCTCTCTCTCTCTCTATCTGTGTGTGTGTGTGTATGTGTCCCTCTTCCTCTCTGTTTCTGCTTCTCTTCTCTGTCACTCTGTGTTTCTGTGCGTCTCTGTATCTGTCTCTCTCTCTCCCTGTTTCTCTGTGTTTCTGCCTCTCTCTCTCTCTGTGTTTGTATCTGTGTGTCCCTGTATCTGTGTGTCTCTGTACCTGTGTGTCCCTGTATCTGTGTGTCCCTGTATCTGTGTGTCTCTGTACCTGTGTGTCCCTGTATCTGTGTATCTCTGTGTACCTGTGTGTCTCTGTATTTCTAAGTTGCCCCTTAGTGTCCCATGATGTGAAGATTGGGAGGATTGGCCATGTTAACTTGCCCCAGAGATGGAGAAACAGGGACACAGGGGAGCCCGAAACGCTACAGAAACAGGAGAAAGGTTTGAAAATGGAGGAGTGTTTCTTATCCATCTATAAAAAATCATCCACTCTGACAATCTCTCCCGCATACGAATTCACACACACACACACACACACACACACACACACACACACACACACACACACACACACACACACACACACACACACACACACAACACTCTCACACTCACACAATCTCTCTCTCCCACTCGCAATCTCTCCCTCACACACACTCTCTCCCTCACATGCAATCTCTCCCTGACATGCCATCTCTCCCTCATACACATTCTCTCTCTCTCTCTATCACACACACACACACTCTTACACACTCACACACACACTCTTTCTCTTACACACACACACACAGAAACCCTCTCGCTCACACTCACACACACTCTCTCGCACACACACACACTCTCTCTCTCTCTCGCATACACACACACACACTCTTACACACACACACACTCTTTCTCTTACACACACACACACAAACCCTCTCGCTCACACTCACACACACTCTCTCTCTCGCACACACACACACTCTCTCTCTCTCGCATACACACACACTCTCTTCCTCTCTCTCTCTCTCTCGCACGCACACACTCTCTCTCGCACACACATACACACTCTCTCTCTCATCACACACACGCACACACACACGCACACACACACTCTCTCTCTCTCTCTCTCGCACGCACACACACTCTCTCTCTCGCACACACACACACACACACACACTCTCTCTCTCACATGCACACACACACACACACTCTCCTGCACACACACACTCTCTCTCTCTCGCACACCACACACTCTCTCGCACACACAAACTCCCTCTTTCTTGCACGCACACACACACACACACACACACTGTCTCTCTCTCACACACACACACACACTCTCTCTCTCTCGCATGCACACACACTCTCTACATCTATCTTTCCCTCATACGTATCCTCTCTCTCACTCTCCCTCACACATACACACACACTCTCCCTCACACACACTCTCACTCTCCCTCACACACACTCACACTCTCCCTCACACACATACACACACTCTCCCTCACAGACAATATCTCTCCCTCACACACAATCCTTTCCTCATGCGCAATCCCTTCCTCACGCACAAGTTTAGTGAGAGTGCGGAATGGAATTGAAGGAAATCAATATTAGTAAGAAAATGGGGGAATGGATGGGGTTAAAGGCTGACAAATCCCCAGGCCCTGAGAATTTCCCTTCTTATCAGGTTCTGGCCTTCAGGGGTTCTGGGGAAAAGGCAGAAGAATGGGGATGAGAAAAATATCAGCCATGGTTGAATGGGGCAGCAGACTCGATGGGCCGAGTGTCCAGTTCTGCTCTGATGTCTTATGGTCTTGTAGGAATAACTAGAAGCAGAGGACATAATATCAGTGTCTCTCTCTCTCTCTCTCTCTGTATCTGTATCTCTCTCTCTGTCTGTATCTATGTGTGTCTCCTCTCTTTCTCTGTATTTGTATCTGTGTGTGTCTCTCTCCCTCTCTGTATGTGTATCTGTGTGTATTTGAATGTATGTGTGTGTGTCTCTCTCTTAGTATCTGTTTCTATCTCTCTTTCTGTGTCGCTGTCAGTCTCTCTCTCTCTATCTATCTGTTTTTCCCTCTCTGTATCTATGTTTCTCTCTCTCTCCCTCTGTGCCTGTGTGTCCTTGTATCTGTGTGTCCCTGTATCTGTGTGTCTCTGTATCTGTGTGTCTCTGTATCTGTGTGTCCCTGTATCTGTGTGTCTCTGTATCAGTGTGTCTCTGTATCTGTGTCCCTGTATCTGTGTATCTCTGAATTTGTGTATCTCTGCATCTGTATCTCTGTATCCCTGCATCTGTGTGTCTCTGTATCTGTGTGTCTCCATATCTATGTTTCTCTGTACCCGTGAGTCTCTGTATCTGTGTGTCTCTGTATCACTGTGTCTCTGTATCTGTGTCCCTGTATCCGTGTATCTCTGAATTTGTGTATCTCTGCATCTGTATCTCTGTATCCCTGCATCTGTGTGTCTCTGTATCTGTGTGTCTCCATATCTATGTTTCTCTGTACCCGTGAGTCTCTGTATCTGTGTGTCTCTGTAACTGTGTGTCTCTGTAACTCTGTGTCTCTGTATCAGTGTGTCTCCATATCTATGTGTCTCTGTACCTGTGAATCTCTGTATCTGTGAGTCCCTGTATCTGTGTGTCTCTGTAACTGTGTGTCTCTGTAACTCTGTCTATCTGTATCTGTGTGTCTCTGTATCAGTGTGTGTCTGTATCTGTGTCCCTGGATCTGTGTATCCCTGAATTTGTGTGTCTCTGTATCTGTATCTCTGTATCTGTGTATCCCTGCATCTGTGTGTCTCTCTATCTGTGTGTCTCTATATCTATGTGTCTCTGTATCTGTGTATCCCTGCATCTGTGTGTCTCTCTATCTGTGTGTCTCTTTATCTGTGTGTCCCTGTATCAGTTTATCTCTGTATCTGTGTGTCTCTGTTTCTGTGTGTCCCTGCATCTGTGTGTCTCTGTATCTGTGTGCCCCTGTATCTGAGTGTCTCTGTATCTGTGTATCCTGTATCTGTGTGTCTCTGCCTGCGTCTCTCCCTCTTTCTCTGTGTCTCTGACTCTCTCTCTGTGCCATTTTGTGTTCCTATGTGTCTCTGTACCTGTGTGTCTTTGGGGAGAGGCAAATCCCCAGGCCCTGAGAATTTCCCTTCTTATCAGGTTCTGGCCTTCAGGGGTTCTGGGGAAAAGGCAGAAGAATGGGGATGAGAAAAATATCAGCCATGATTGAATGGGGCAGCAGACTCGATGGGCCGAGTGTCCAGTTCTGCTCTGATGTCTTATGGTCTTGTAGGAATAACTAGAAGCAGAGGACATAATATCAGTGTCTCTCTCTCTCTCTGTATCTCTCCCTGTATCTGTATCCTTCTCTCTCTGTCTGTATCTGTGTGTGTGTGTCTCTCTCTCTCTCTCTCTATTTGTATCTGTGTGTCTCTCTCCCTCTCTGTAGGTGTATCTGTGTGTGTTTGTGTGTATGCATGTCTCTTCTCTCTCTCTCTCTCTGTATCTGTCTGTGTGTCTCTCTCTCTTTGTGTATCTCTGTGTTCCTCTCTCTGTGTCTGTGTGTGTCTCTCTCTCTCTCCCTCGCTCTCTCTCTGTTCTCCATGTCTCTCTCTCTGTCTCTCTCTGTCTCTCTCTCCCTGTCTGTATGTCTCTCTTTTTCTCTCTGTGTCTCTGCCTCTCTCTCTCTCTCTGTCACTCTGTCATCTCTCTCTGTCTCTCTCTCTCTCTCTCCCTATCTCTCTCTCTCTCTCTCCATTTCTGTCTGTCTGTCTCTCTTTGTCACTCTCTCTCTCAGTCTCTCTGTTCCCCATGTCTCTCTTTCTGTCTCTTTCTGTCTGTCTGTCTGTCTCTCTCTGTCTCTCCCTGAGTTTTCCCTCTCTCTCTGTCTCTTTGTTTTCTGGCTATGTTTCTCTCCATCTTTTATCTCTTTCTGTCTTTCTCTCTCTGTCTTTCTCTCTCTCTATCTCTCTCTTTCCGTCTGTGTGTGTCTGTGTGTGTGTTTGTGTGTGTGTGTGTGCGTGCGCATGTTTGTGTGTGTCTCTCTCTGTCTGTCTCTCTGTCTCCCTCCCTCTCTCTCTCTATCTCTCACTCTCTCTGTATCTCTCTGTCTCTCTCTCTGTCTCTCTGTGCATCTCTCACTTTGTTTCTCTCTCTGACTCTGTGTTTCTCACTCTTTCTGTCTTTCTATCTTTCTCTCTATCTCTCTCTCTTCGTCCGTGTGTGTGTGTGTGTGTGTGTGTCTGTTTCTCTCTTTCGCTGTGTGTCTCTGTCTCTAACTCTGTGTGTGTGTGTGTTTATGATTATGTTTGTATGTATGTCTGTGTGTGTGTCTCTCTCTCTCTCTTTCTCTGTCTGTGTGAACTCTCTCTCTGTCTCTCCATATGTGTTTCTCTCTGTCTTTCTGTGTGTGTGTGTGTGTGTGTGTGTGTGTGTGTGTGTCTTTCTGTCTCCCTGCCTCTCTCTCTTTCTGTATCTCTTGCCTGTCTGTCTCTCTCTGCCTTTCTGTCTCTCTATGTCTCTGTCTCCCTCTCTCTCACTGTATTTGTCTGGGTGTGTGTGTCTCTCTCTATTTCTCTGTGTGTGTCTCTCTGTCTCTGTCTCTGTCTCTCTTTCTCTATAGCTGTCAGTCTCTCTCTCTCTCTATTTATCTGTTTTTCTCTCTCTGTATCAATGTTTCTCTTTCTCTCCCTCTGTATCTGTGTGTCCTTGTATCTGATTATCTCAGTATCTGTATGTCTCTGTATCTGTGTGTCCCTGTGTCTGTGTATCCCTGTATCTGTGTGTTCCTGTATCTGAGTATCTCTGTATCTATTTATGTATCTGTGCCTCTGTTTCTGTGTATCTCTGTATCTGCATGTCCCTGTATCTGTATGTCCCTGTATCTGCATGTCCCTGTATCTGTATGTCCCTGTATCTGTGTGTCTCTGTACCTGTATCCCTGTATCAGTTTATCTCTCTATCTGTGTGTCCCTGTAAGCGTCTATCTCTGTACCTGTGTGTCCCTGTATCTGTCTATTTCTGTATCTGTGTCTCTATTTTTGTGTATCTCTGTATCTGTATGTCCCTGTATCAGTTTATCTCTGTATCTGTGTGTCTCTGTATCTGTGTGTCTCTGCCTGTGTCTCCCCCTCTTTCTCTGTGTCTCTGAATCTCTCTCTGTGCCATTTTGTGTTCCTATGTGTCTCTGTACCTGTGTGTCTTTGGGGAGAGGCAAATACCCAGGCCCTGAGAATTTCCCTTCTTATCAGGTTCTGGCCTTCAGGGGTTCTGGGGAAAAGGCAGAAGAATGGGGATGAGAAAAATATCAGCCATGATTGAATGGGGCAGCAGACTCGATGGGCCGAGTGTCCAGTTCTGCTCTGATGTCTGATGGTCTTGTAGGAATAACTAGAAGCAGAGGACATAATATCAGTGTCTCTCTCTTCTCTGTACCTGTATCTGTATCTCTCTCTCTCTGTCTGTATCTGTGTGTGTCTCTCTCCCTCTCTGTATGTGTATCTGTGTGTGTTTGTATGTATGTGTGTGTGTCTCTCTCTTAGTATCTGTTTCTATATCTCCTTCTCTGTAGCTGTCAGTCTCTCTCTCTCTCCATCTATCTGTTTTTCTCTCTCTGTATCTATGTTTCTCTCTCTCCCCCTCTGTGCCTGTGTGTCCTTCTATCTGTATATCACTGTATCTGTGTGTCTCTGTATCTGTCTCCCTGTATCTGTGTGTTCCTGAATTTGTGTGTCCCTGTATCTGTGTATCCCTGAATTTGTGTGTCTCTGTACCTGTGTCCCTGTATCTGTGTATCCCTGAATTTGTGTGTCCCTGTATCTGTGTATCCCTGAATTTGTGTGTCTCTGTACCTGTGTGTCCCTGTATCTGTGTGTCTTTATATCTGTGTGTCTCTGTACCCGTGAGTCTCAGTATCTGGGTGTCTCTATAACTGTGTATCTATGTAACTGTGTGTCTCTGTGTCCATGTGACTCTGTATCAGTGTGTGTCTGTATCTGTGTCCCTGTATCTGTTTGTCCCTCTATCTGTGAGTCCCTGTATCTGTGTGTCTCTGTATCTGTGTGTCCCTGTATTTGTGTGTCTCTTTATCTGTGTATCCCTGTTTCTGTGTGTCCCTGTGTCTGTGTGTCTCTGTATCTGTGAGTCTCTGTATCTGTGAGTCCCTGTATCTGTGTTTCCCTGTGTCTGTGTGTCTCTGTATCGGTGTGTCTCTGTATCTGTGTGTCTCTGTATCTGTGTGTCCCTGTGTCTGTGTGTCTCTGTATCTGTGAGTCCCTGTATCTGTGTTTCCCTGTGTCTGTGTGTCTCTGTATCTGTGTGTCCCTGTAAGTGTGTATCTGTATCTGTGTGTCTTTGGGGAGAGGCAAATCCCCAGGCCCTGAGAATTTCCCTTCTGATCAGGTTGTGGCCTTCAGGGGTTCTGGGGAAAAGGCAGAAGAATGGGGATGAGAAAAATATCAGCCATGATTGAATGGGGCAGCAGACTCGATGGGCCGAGTGTCCAGTTCTGCTCTGATGTCTGATGGTCTTGTAGGAATAACTAGAAGCAGAGGATATAATATCAGTGTCTCTCTGTCTCTCTCTCCCTGTATCTGTATCTGTAACTCTCTCTCTCTGTCTGTATCTTTGTGTGTCTCTCTCTTTCTCTGTATTTGTATCTGTGTGTGTCTCTGTCCCTCTCTGTATGTGTATCTGTGTGTGTATGCATGTATGTGGGTGTCTCTCTCTCTTAGTATCTGTTTCTATCTCTCTTTCTCTGTCGCTGTCAGTCTCTCTCTCTCTCTATCTATCTGTTTTTCCCTCTCTGTATCTATGTTTCTCTCTCTCTCCCTCTGTGCCTGTCTGTGTGTCCTTGTATCTGTGTGTCCCTGTATCTGTGTGTCTCTGTATCTGTGTCCCTGTATCTGTGTATCCCTGAATTTGTGTGTCTCTGTATCTGTGTCCCTGTATCTGTGTATCTCTGAATTTGTGTATCTCTGCATCTGTATCTCTCTATCCCTGCATCTGTGTGTCTCTGTATCTGTGTGTCTCTATATCTATGTGTCTCTGTACCTGTGAGTCTCTGTAACTGTGTGTCTCTGTAACTCTGTGTCTCTGTATCTGTGTGTCTCTGTATCAGTGTGTCCCTGTATCTGTGTCTCTGTATCTGTGTATCCCTGAATTTGTGTGTCTCTGTATCTGTATCTCTGTATCTGTGTATCCATGCATCTGTGTGTCTCTCTATCTGTGTGTCTCTATATCTATGTGTCTCTGTATCTGTTTGTCCCTGCATCTATGTGTCTCTTTATCTGTGTGTCCCTGTATCAGTTTATCTCTGTATCTGTGTGTCTCTGTATCTGTCTATCTCTGTATCTGTGTGTCCCTGTATCTGTGTGTCTCTTTATCTCTGTGTCCCTGCATCAGTTTATCTCTGTATCTGTGTGTCTCTGTATCTATCTATCTCTGTATCTGTGTGTCCCTGTAATTTTGTGTCCCTGTATCTGTGTGTCTCTGTATCTGTGTGTCCCTGTATCTGTGTCCCTGTATCTGTGTATCCCGGTATCTGTGTATCCCTGTATCTGTGTGTCTCTATATCTGTGTCCCTGTATCTGTGTATCCCTGAATTTGTGTGTCTCTGTATCTGTGTCCCTGTATCTGTGTATCCCTGAATTTGTGCGTCTCTGTATCTGTGTGTCCCTGTATCTGTGTGTCTCTGTATCAGTGTGTGTCTGTATCTGTGTCCCTGTATCTGTGTATCCCTGAATTTGTGTGTCTCTGTATCTGTATCTTTGTATCCCTGCATCTGTGAGTCTCTGTATCTGTGTGTCTTTGTATCTCTGTGTCTCTGTACCCGTGAGTCTCTGTATCTGGGTGTCTCTATAACTGTGTGTCCTTGTAACTGTGCGTCTCTGTATATGTGTGTCTCTGTATCAGTGTCTGTCTGTATCTGTGTCCCTGTATCTGTGTATCCCTGAATTTGTGTGTCTCTGTATCTGTATCTGTGTCTCTGCATCTGTGTATCACTGAATCTGTGTATCCCTGCATTTTTGTGTCTCTGTATCTCTGTGTCTCTATATCTGTGTGCCCCTGTATCTGTGTGCCCTGTATCTGTGTGTCCCTGAATCTGTGTGTCTCTTTATCTGTGTGTCCCTGTATCAGTTTATCTCTATATCTGTGTGTCTCTGTAGCTATCGCTGTATCTGTGTGTCCCCGTAATTTTGTGTCCCTGTGTCTGTGTGTCCCTGCATCAGTTTATCTCTGTATCTGTGTGTCTCTGTATCTGTCTATCTCTGTATCTGTGTGTCCCTGTAATTTTGTGTCCCTGTATCTGTGTGTCCCTGTATCTGTGAGTCCCTGTATCTGTGTGTCTCTGTATCTGTGAGTCCCTGTATCTGTGTGTCTCTGTATCAGTGTCTGTCTGTATCTGTGTCCCTGTATCTGTGTATCCCTGAATTTGTGTGTCTCTGTATCTGTATCTGTGTCTCTGCATCTGTGTATCACTGAATCTGTGTATCCCTGCATTTTTGTGTCTCTGTATCTCTGTGTCTCTATATCTGTGTGCCCCTGTATCTGTGTGCCCCTGTATCTGTGTGTCCCTGAATCTGTGTGTCTCTTTATCTGTGTGTCCCTGTATCAGTTTATCTCTATATCTGTGTGTCTCTGTAGCTATCGCTGTATCTGTGTGTCCCCGTAATTTTGTGTCCCTGTGTCTGTGTGTCCCTGCATCAGTTTATCTCTGTATCTGTGTGTCTCTGTATCTGTCTATCTCTGTATCTGTGTGTCCCTGTAATTTTGTGTCCCTGTATCTGTGTGTCCCTGTATCTGTGAGTCCCTGTATCTGTGTGTTCTGTATCTGTGTCTCCCTGTATCTGTGCATCCCTGTGTCTGTGTGTCTCTGTATCTGTGTGTCCCTGTATCTATGTGTCTCTGTATCTCTGTGTCCCTGTATCAGTTTATCTCTGTATCTGTGTGTCTCTGTCTAGGTCTCCCCCTCTTTCTCTGTGTCTCTGACTCTCTCTCTGTGCCATTTTGTGTTCCTATGTGTCTCTGTACCTGTGTGTCTTTGGGGAGAGGCAAATCCCCAGTCCCTGAGAATTTCCCTTCTTATCAGGTTCTGTCCTTCAGGGGTTCTGGGGAAAAGGCAGAAGAATGGGGATGAGAAAAATATCAGCCATGATTGAATGGGGCAGCAGACTCGATGGGCTGAGTGTCCAGTTCTGCTCTGATGTTTTATGTTCTTGTAGGAATAACTAGAAGCAGAGGACATAATATCAGTGTCTCTCTCTCTCTCTCTGTATTTGTATCTCTCTCTCTCTCTGTGTTTGTATCTGTATCTCTCCCTGTATCTGTCTCTGTCTCCATCTGTATCTGTATTTGTGTGTGTGTCTCTCTCTCTCTCTGATTCTGTATCTATATCTGTTTGTCTGTCTGTCTGTCTCTCTCTCTCTCTCTTTGTGTATCTGTGTTTTCATCTCTCTCTGTTTCTGTGTGTCTCTCTCTCTCTCTATCTGTATGTGTGTGTGTATGTGTCCCTCTTCCTCTCTGTTTCTGCTTCTCTTCTCTGTCACTCTGTGTTTCTGTGCATCTCTGTATCTGTCTCTCTCTCTCCCTGTTTCTCTGTGTTTATTATGCCTCTCTCTCTCTCTCTGTATCTCTGTACCTGTGTGTCCCTGTATCTGTGTGTCTCTGTGTTCCTATATGTCTCTGTATTTCTAAGTTGCCCCTTAGTGTCCAATGATGTGAAGGTTGGGAGGATTGGCCATGTTAACTTGCCCCAGACATGGAGAGACAGGGACACAGGGGAGCCCGAAACGCTACAGAAACAGGAGAAAGGTTTGAAAATGGAGGAGTGTTTCTTATCCATCTATAAAAATCATCCACTCTGACAATCTCTCCTGCATACGAATCCCTCTCTCTCACACACACACAAACACTTCTCACACTCACACAATCTCTCTCTCCCACTCGCAATCTCTCCCTCACACACACTCTCTCCCTCACATGCAATCTCTCCCTGACATGCCACCTCTCCCTCATACACATTTTCTCTCTCTCTCTCTCTCTCACACATACACACACACACACTCTTACACACTCACACACACACACTCTTTCTCTCACACACACACACACAAACACTCTTGCTCACACTCACACACACTCTCTCTCTCTCACACACACACACACACTCTCTCTCTCTCGCACGCACACACTCTCTCTCTCTCGCACACACACACACACACTCTCTCTCGCGCACACACACACACACTCTCTCTCTCGCATGCACACACACACTCTCGCACACACACACTCTCTCTCTCACACACACACACATACACACACACTCTCTCTCTCGCACACACAGACACCCTCTCTCGCACACACAAACTCCCTCTTTCTCGCACGCACACACACACTCACTCTCTCGCTTGCACACACACACACACACTTTCTCTCTCTCGCACACACACAGACACACTCTCTCTCTCTCTCGCACACACACAGACACACTCTCTCACTCGCACACACACACACACACTCTCACACACTCACTCTTGCGCACATTCTCTCTCACACACTCTATCTCACATACGCACATACACATTCACTCACACACACTCACACACATTCAGTCACACACACATGCAGTCCCTTACACACTCTCTCTCTCACACACCACACACTCTTTCTCACATACACATGCTGTCTTCTACAGACTCATTCTCCACACACATTCTCTCTCACACACTCTCTCTCACGTACTTTCTCTCTGTCTCTTACATACACACTCTCTTTCTCATTTCTCTCTCTCACACACATACACACACGCTCTCTTTCTCTCTTTTTCACACTCTCTTTCTCTTTCTCTCTCTCTCACACACACACACACACACACATTCTCTCTCTCTCTCTCTCTCACACACACAAACACACTTTCTCTCTCACACACACACACTCAGAAACACACTATCTCTCCTTCACACATGCAATCTCTCCCTTACACAGACTATCTTTCCCTCATACGCAATCTCTCTCTCACTCTCCCTCACACACACACACACTCTCCCTCACACACACACACACTCTCTCTCACTCGCACAGACACTCTCTCTCTCTCTCTCTCACATGCACACACACACACTCTCTCTCTCTCACACACACACACAAACACACACACACACTCTTTCTCTCTCGCACACACACACACACACTCTCTCTCTCTCACGCGCACACACACACACTCTCTCACTCTCTCTCTCGCTGTCTCTCTCTCTCACACACACACACACACACACTTTCTCTCGCACACACACACTTAGAAACACACTATCTCTCCTTCACACACGCAATCTCTCCCTTACACACTCTATCTTTCCCTCATATGCAACCTCTCTCTAACTCTACCTCACATACACACACACACTCTCCCTCACACACACACACTCTCCTTCACACACACTCACACTCTCCCTCACACACACTCAGACTCTCCCTCACACACACACTCACACTCTCCCTCACACACATACACACACTCTCCCTCATGCACAATATCTCTCCCTCACACACAATCCTTTCCCCATGTGCAATCCCTTCCTCACGCACAAGTTTAGTGTGAGTGCGGAATGGAATTGAAGGAAATCAATATTAGTAAGAAAATGGGGGAATGAATGGGGTTAAAGGCTGACAAATCCCCAGGCCCTGAAAATTTCCCTTCTTATCAGGTTCTGGCCTTCAGGGATTCTGGGGAAAAGGCAGAAGAATGGGGATGAGATAAATATCAGCCATGATTGAATGGGGCAGCAGAATCGATGGGCCGAGTGTCCAGTTCTGCTCTGATGTCTTATGGTCTTGTAGGAATAACTAGAAGCAGAGGACATAATATCAGTGTCTCTCTCTGTACCTGTATCTGTATCTCTCTCTCTCTGTCTGTATCTGTGTGTGTCTCTCTCCCTCTCTTTATGTGTATCTGTGTGTGTTTGTATGTATGTGTGTGTCTCTCTCTCTTAGTATCTGTTTCTGTATCTCCTTCTCTGCAGCTGTCAGTCTCTCTCTCTCTCTATCTATCTGTTTTTCTCTCTCTGTATCGATGTTTCTCTCCCTCTCCCTCTGTGCCTGTGTGTCCTTGCATCTGTGTGTCCCTGTATCTGTGTGTCTCTGTATCTGTCTGTCTCTGTATCTGTGTCCCTGTATCTGTGTATCCCTGAATTTGTGTGTCTCTGTATCTGTATCTTTGTATCCCTGCATCTGTGTGTCTCGGTATCTGTGTGTCTTTGTATCTGTGTGTCTCTGTACCCGTGAGTCTCTGTATCTGGGTGTCTCTATAACTGTGTGTCTCTGTAACTGTGTGTCTCTGTATCTGTGTGTCTCTGTATCAGTGTGTGTATGTACCTGTGTCCCTGGATCTGTGTATCCCTGATTTTGTGTGTCTTTGTATCTGAACCTCTGTATCTGTGTCTCTGCATCTGTGTATCACTGCATCTGTGTGTCTCTGTATCTGTGTGTCTCTGTATCTGTGTGTCTCTATATCTGTGTGCCCCTGTATCTGTGTGTCCCTGTATCTGTGTGTCCCTGAATCTGTGTGTCTCTTTATCTGTGTGTCCCTGTATCAGTTTATCTCTATATCTGTGTGTCTCTGTATCTATCTATCTCTGTATCTGTGTGTCCCCGTAATTTTGTGTCCCTGTATGTGTGTGTCCCTGCATCAGTTTATCTCTGCATCTGTGCGTCTCTGTATCTGTCTATCTCTGTATCTGTGTGTCCCTGTAATTTTGTGTCCCTGTATCTGTGTGTCCCTGTATCTATGTGTCCCTGTATCTGTGTGTCTCTGTATCTGTGTATCCCTGTATCTGTGTGTCCCTGTGTCTGTGTGTCTCTGTATCTGTGAGTCCCTGTATTTGTGTGTCTCTGTATCTGTGTATCCCTGTTTCTGTGTGTCCCTGTGTCTGTGTGTCTCTGTATCTGTGTGCCCCTGTATCTGTGAGTCCCTGTATCTGTGTTTCCCTGTATCTGTGTGTCCCTGTGTCTGTGAGTCCCTGTATCTGTGTGTCTCTGTATCTGTGTATCCCTGTTTCTGTGTGTCCCTGTGTCTGTGTGTCTCTGTATCTGTGAGTCCCTGTATCTGTGTGTCTCTGTATCTGTGTATCCCTGTTTCTGTGTGTCCCTGTGTCCGTGTGTCTCTGTATCTGTGTGTCCCTGTATCTGTGTTTCCCTGTGTCTGTGTGTCTCTGTATCTGTGTGCCCTGTGAGTCCCTGTATCTGTGTTTCCCTGTATCTGTGTGTCCCTGTGTCTGTGAGTCCCTGTATCTGTGTGTCTCTGTATCTGTGTATCCCTGTTTCTGTGTGTCCCTGTGTCCGTGTGTCTCTGTATCTGTGAGTCCCTGTATCTGTGTTTCCCTGTGTCTCTGTGTCTCGGTATCTCTGAGTCCCTGTATCCGTGTGTCTCTGTATCTGTGTGTCTCGGCCTATGTCTCCCCCTCTTTCTCTGTGTCTCTGACTCTATCTCTGTGCCATTTTGTGTTCCTATATGTCTCTGTACCTGTGTGTCTTTGGGGAGAGGCAAATCCCCAGGCCCTGAGAATTTCCCTTCTTATCAGGTTCTGGCCTTCAGGGGTTCTGGGGAAAAGGCAGAAGAATGGGGATGAGAAAAATATCAGCCATGATTGAATGAGGCAGCAGACTCGATGGGCCGAGTGTCCAGTTCTGCTCTGATGTCTTGCGGTCTTGTAGGAATAACTAGAAGCAGAGGACATAATATCAGTGTCTCTCTCTCTCTCTCTGTATCTGTATCTCTCTCTGTCTGTATCTGTGTGTGTGTCTCTCTCTCTGTGTGCCTGTATCTCTCTCTCAGTCTGTATCTGTGTGTCTCTCTGTCTTTCTCTGTATGTGTATCTGTGTGTGTTTGTATGTATGTGTGTGTGTCTCTCTCTTAGTATCTGTTTCTATCTCTCTTTCTCTGTATTTGTATCTATGTGTGTCTCTCTCCCTCTCTGTAGGTGTATCTGTGTGTGTTTGTGTGTTTGTGTGTATGCATGTGTGTGTGTGTGTCTCTCTCTCTCTGTATCTGTCTGTCTGTCTGTCTCTCTTTGTGTATCTCTGCGTTCCTCTCTGTGTCTGTGTGTGTGTGTGTGTCTCTCTCTCTCTTTATCTGTGTGTATGTGTGTGTGTGTCTTTCTCTCTCTCTCGCTCTCTCTCTGTTCTCCATGTCTCTCTCTCTCTCTCTGTCTCTCTCTCTCGCTGTCTGTATGTCTCTCTTTTTCTCTATGTGTCTCTGCCTCTCTCTCTCTCTCTGTCTCTCTGTCATCTCTCTCTGTCTCTCTCTCTCTCTCTCCCTATCTGTCTCTCTCTCTCTCTCTCCATTTCTGTCTGTCTGTCTCTCTTTGTCACTCTCTCTCTCAGTCACTCTGTTCCCCGTGTCTCTCTCTCTCTGTCTCTGTCTGTTTATCTGTCTCTCTCTGTCTCTCCCTGAGTTCTCCCTCTCTCTCTCTCTATCTCTTTGTTTTCTGGCTATGTTTCTCTCCATCTTTTATCTCTCTCTGTCTTTCTCTCTCTGTCTTTCTCTCTCTCTCTCTCTTTCCGTGTGTGTGTGTCTGTGTGTGTGTGTGTGTGTATGTGTGTGTGTGTTTGTCTCTCTGTCTCCCTCCCTCTCTCTCTATCTCTCACTCTCTCTGTATCTCTCTGTCTTTCTCTCTCTCTCTCTCTTTCCGTGTGTGTGTTTTTGTGTGTGTTTGTGTGTGTGTGTGCGCATGTTTGTGGGTGTCTCTCTCTGTCTGTCTCTCTGTCTCCCTCCCTCTCTCTCTCTATCTCTCACTCTCTCTGTATCTCTCTGTCTCTCTCTCTCTGTCTGTGTGTGCATCTCTCACTTTGTTTCTCTCTCTGACTCTGTGTTTCTCACTCTTTTTGTCTTTCTATCTTTCTCTCTATCTCTCTCTCTTCGTCCGTGTGTGTGTGTGTGTGTGTCTGTGTCTGTGTGTCTTTCTGTCTCCCTGCCTCTCTCTCTTTCTGTATCTCTGCCTGTCTGTCTCTCTCTGCCTTTCTGTCTCTCCATGTCTCTGTCTCCCTCTCTCTCACTGTATTTGTCTCGGTGTGTGTGTCTCTCTCTATTTCTGTCTGAGTGTGTGTCTCTCTCTCTGTCTCTGTTTCTATCTCTCTTTCTCTATAGCTGTCAGTCTCTCTCTCTCTCTATTTATCTGTTTTTCTCTCTCTGTATCGATGTTTCTCTTTCTCTCCCTCTGTATCTGTGTGTCCTTGTATCTGAGTATCTCAGTATCTGTGTGTCTCTGTATCTGTGTATCTCTGTACTTGTGTGTCCCTGTGTCTGTGTATCCCTGTCTCTATGTGTCCCTGTATCTGTGTCTCTGTATCTGTGTATCCCTGTATCTGTGTGTCCTTCTATCTGAGTATCTCAGTATTTGTGTGTCTCTGTATCTGTGTGTCTCTGTACTTGTGTGTCCCTGTGTCTGTGTATCCCTGTCTCTATGTGTCCCTGTATCTGTGTGTCCCTGTATCTGAGTATCTCTGTATCTGTCTATTTCTGTATCTGTGTCTCTTTCTGTGTATCTCTGTATCTGTATGTCCCTGTATCTGTATGTCCCTGAATCTGTGTGTCTCTGTATCTGTGTGTCCCTATATCAGTTTGTCTCTCTATCTGTGTGTGCCTGTGCCTATCTCTGTATCTGTGTGTCTTTGTATATCTGTCTCTCCTATCTCTCTCTATCTCCCTATCTGTCTCTCTCTCTCTCTCCATTTCTGTCTGTCTGTCTCTCTTTGTCACTCTCTCTCTCAGTCTCTCTGTTCCCCGTGTCTCTCTCTCTGTCTCTTTCTGTCTGTCTGTCTGTCTCTCTCTGTCTCTTCCTGAGTTCTCCCTCTCTCTCTGTCTCTTTGTTTTCTGGCTATGTTTCTCTCCATCTTTTATCTCTCTCTGTCTTTCTCTCTCTGTCTTTTTCTCCCTCTGTCTCTCTCTTTCCGTGTGTGTGTTTTTGTGTGTGTTTGTGTGTGTGTGTGTGCACATGTTTGTGTGTGTCTCTCTCTGTCTGTCTCTCTGTCTCCCTTCCTCTCTCTCTCTATCTCTCACTCTCTCTGTCTCTCTCTCTCTCTCTCTCTCTGTGCATCTCTCACTTTGTTTCTCTCTCTGACTCTGTGTTTCTCACTCTTTCTGTCTTTCTATCTTTCTCTCTATCTCTCTCCCTTCGTCCGTGTGTGTGTGTGTGTGTGTGTCTCTCTCTCTTTCGCTCTGTGTCTCTGTCTCTGACTCTGTGTGTGTGTGTGTGTTTATGATTACGTTTGTATGTATGTCTCTGTGTGTGTGTCTCTCTCTCTCTCTCTCCGTCTTTGTGAATGTCTCTCTCTGTCTCTCCATATGTGTTTCTCTTTGTCTTTGTGTGTGTGTGTGTGTGTGTGTGTGTGTGTGTGTGTCTTTCTGTCTCCCTGCCTCTCTCTCTGTATCTCTGCCTGTCTGTCTCTCTCTGCCTTTCTGTCTCTCTATGTCTCTGTCTCCTTCTCTCTCACTGTATTTGTCTCAGTGTGTGTGTCTCTCTCTATTTCTCTGAGTGTGTGTCTCTCTCTCTATCTCTCTGTGTATCTCTCTGTCTCTCTTTCTATCTCTCTTTCTCTATAGCTGTCAGTCTCTTTCTTTCTCTATTTATCTGTTTTTCTCTCTCTGTAATAATATTTCTCTTTCTCTCCCTCTGTATCTGTGTGTCTCTGTATCTGTGTATCTCTGTATCTGTGTGTCCTTCTATCTGAGTATCTCAGCATTTGTGTGTCTCTGTATCTGTGTGTCTCTGTACTTGTGTGTCCCTGTGTCTGTGTATCCCTGTCTCTATGTGTCCCTGTATCTGTGTGTCCCTGTATCTGAGTATCTCTGTATCTGTCTATTTCTGTATCTGTGTCTCTGTATCTGTGTCTGTGTTTCTGTGTGTCCCTGTATCTGTATGTCCCTGTATCTATGTGTCTCTGTATCTGTGTGTCTCCGTATCTGTGTATCCTTGTATCTGTTTGTCTCTGTATCTGTGTGTCCCTATATCAGTTTATCTCTCTATGTGTGTGTGCCTATAAGTGTCTATCTCTGTATCTGTGTCTTTGTACATGTGTGTCTCTGTATCTGTTTGCCCCTGTATCTGTCTATCTCTGTATCTGTGTGTCCCTGTATCTGTGTCTCTCTATCTGTATGTCTCTGTACCTGTGTGTCTCTGTACCTGTGTGTCCTTGTATCTGTGTGTCCTTGTATCTGTGTGTCTCTG
>JAGIQG010000657.1:0-20377 GCA_024679065.1 Sphyrna mokarran | reverse complement strand
GGACTTTTGGACACTGGTGGAACTTTGCAATTCTGTGATTGGGCTCTCTAAGCTGGATGTATCAGAGTGTACAACAGTGGAAGTTAGGTTGAAGATTGACAGATGATGTTGAGCCAGAGCTGACATCTTCACTTCTGCTTCCACTGCTAAATCAGATTCTCCTTCTGAAGCAGTAGGTCCTGCAAGTGCTGAATGGGTGCTGGCCCTCTGGACTGTCCTATTGGGTTCTTACAGAAACAATTCAAGCAGTTCTGCCACAGATATAGGGCAGTAGGAATGGCCTGGACTTCAAAAGATGATCGTTATCAGTTTGAGGTGCCAGAGCTGTGAAATAAAAAATGTTTATAAACTCTCACCCATCACACTGGAAGTAGGAGATAATGGCTCTGGTGGATCAGAGACCATTGACATGGATATCTATGGCAATCTGTCAGGAATTGAGAAAAGCAACTAGACATTAGTCCGAAGGCAGCTATGAATATTGTCAGAGACTTAGCCAAATCAACATTAACCTCTAGGAAAAAACCATCAAGCTTTTGGGCTTGAAGACGGATTTCAATCTCTGTTTGTGCCTGGCTAGTATGATTGGATGGCGACATCTCCACAATATCACTCAAAGTCATTAGATAAGTATTAGTTGTTTAAAGCCATGCTGAGGGATTGGTAATGGTAGTGAAGGAAGGTAGAATCGTTTGTGTGTTTTAAACAAAGTATAGAATTGATAAGCATTCAAATTTTATATTTTGCTTAATAAAGAAGTGATTTGATTCAAGAATAATGGTGTTGTGTCTGTCAATCTTTTTTATTTATTAGTGTCACAAATAGAATATATATATTAACACTGCAATGAAGTTACTGTGAAAATCCCCTAGTTGCCACACTCTGGTGCCTGCTCAGGTGCATTGAGGGAAAATTTAGCATGGCGAATGCATCTAACCAGTATATCTCCCAGACTGTAGGAAGAAACCAGAACACCTGGAGGAAACTCACACAGACATGAGAAGAACATGCAAACTCCACACAAAAAGTGACTCAAACCAGGAATTGAGCCCTTGTCCCTGACACTGTGAGGCAGCAGTGCTAACCACTGTGCTGCCCAAATCCCAATTAATAGTCCATATCCCAATCACTGTCCCAATTGACAGGAGCAGGGATTTCAGTCAACAGTTCGCATTTCATGGTCAATTGTATGAGAAACTGGGTCAGTCTTTACAATTATCTTCCTGGTTACTCAAGCTGCACCTCACCTTGCCTGTAGAACCATAGAACACTACAGCACGGAAACAGGCCTTTTGGTCATTCTTGGCTGTGCCGAACCATTTTTTCTACCTAGTCCCACTGGCTTACACCTGGACCATATACCTCCATACCGCTTTCATCTATGTACCTGTCCAAGTTTTTCTTAAATGTTAAAAGTAAGCCTGCATTTACCACTTCATCTGGCAGCTCATTCCATAGTCCCAAAGATCATAGATGATCTTTTGAAGATCATCTATGTATCTATGTATCAATCTATATATTATCAAATCTATATCTTAAGAATAGAAGATTGGTTAGGGCAAGATTAGGGCCAGTCATAGACAGCAGTGGGAAGTTGTGCGTGGAGCCTGAGGAGATTGGAGAGGTACTGAATAAATATTTCTCTTCGGTATTCACACAGGGTGATGTAAATGTAGTTATGGAGAACACTGAGGTACAGGGTAGCAAACTGGAAAGTATCGAAGTAGATAGGGAGGATGTGCTAGATATTCTCGAAGGTTTGAAGTTGGATAAGTCCCCTGGGCCGGACGGGATTTACCCTAGGATTCTCTGGGAGGCAAGAGAAGAGATTGCAGAGCCTCTGGCTCTGATCTTCAGGTCGTCGTTGGTTACGGGTGTGGTTCCGAGGACTGGAGGATAGCGAATGTGGTCCCGTTGTTCAAGAAGGGGAAGAGAGACCTTCCATGGAATTATAGGCCAGTGAGTCTTACTTCTGTGGTGGGCAAAGTATTGGAGAGAATAATTAGGGATAGGATTTATAGTTATTTAGAGAGTAATGAATTGATTGGAGATAGTCAGCATGGTTTTGTGAAGGGTAGGTCGTGCCTCACTAACCTCATTGATTTTTTTTAAAAAGTGACTAAGGAGGTGGATGGGGGTAAGGCGGTTGATGTGGTATATATGGACTTTAGTAAGGCGTTTGATAAGGTGGCCCATGGAAGACTTCTGCAGAAAATGCAGATGTATGGGATAGAGGGTGATTTAGCTAATTGGGTTAGGAATTGGCTAGCAGATAGAAGACAGAGGGTGGTGGTTGATGGGAGATATTCATCTTGGAGTTCGGTGACAAGTGGTGTACCTCAGGGGTCTGTTTTGGGGCCCCTGCTGTTTGTAATTTTTATAAATGATCTGGATGAGGGTATTGAAGGATGGATTAGTAAATTTGCAGATGACACTAAAGTCGGTGGAGTGGTAGATAGTGAAGAGGGGTGTTATAGTTTGCAGAGGGACTTGGACAAGTTGCAGAGCTGGGCCGAGAGGTGGCAAATGGAGTTTAATGTGGAAAAGTGTGAGGTAATGCACTATGGCAGAAATAATAAATGTGTAGAGTATAGGGCAAATGGTAGGATTCTTAGTAGTCTAGATGAACAGAGGGATCTTGGTGTGTATGTGCATAGATCCTGAAAGTAGGCAGTCAGGTCGAGAAGGTTGTTAGGAAGGCATATGGAGTCTTGGCTTTTATTGGTAGAGGGATTGAATTTCGTAGCCGCAACGTCATGTTGCAACTGTACAAAACTCTAGTGCGGCCGCACTTGGAGTATTGTGTGCAGTTCTGGTCCCCACATTATAAGAAAGATGTGGAGGCATTGGAGAGGGTACAGAGGAGGTTTACCAGGATGTTGCCTGGTATGGAGGGCAGGTCCTATGAAGAGAGGTTGAAGGATTTGAGGTTGTTTTCGTTAGAAAGGAGGCGGCTAAGAGGGGATCTTATTGAAGCATATAAGATGATTATAGGTTTAGATAGGGTGGACAGTGATAGCCTTTTTCCTAGGATGGAGAAAGCTAGCACGAGGGGACACAGCTTTAAATTAAGGGGTGATAGTTATAGGACGGATATCAGAGGCAGGTTCTTTACCCAAAGGGTGGTTCGGGAGTGGAATGCCCTGCCTGCAGCAGTTGTAGATGCGCCAAGTTTGGTGGCGTTTAAGAGGTTAGTTGATAAGTATATGGAAGAGAAGGGAATGGTTTAGTTTGGAGGGGCATTGCTTTTTATATTGGTCGGCGCAACATCGAAGGCCGAAGGGCCTGTTCTGTGCTGTAATGTTCTTTCTATGTTCTATGTAGCTGACGACTTCACTTCTTCCTTTTCTCAGGATCTGTTGTGCCCTCATTACTGGTATTTTGAGCAGCCACCATTACCTATCATATTTTATTCACCTCACCTTGCAGCCCTTGCAGTTTAAAAGCGCTTTGTCCAGTGCTTCCAGTCACTTGAGCCAATTCAGCCACCTTGTCCAGGGATATTTCAGTCTTTGCCAGCAACTGCTTCTGAATGTTCAAACTATTAATGCCAGATATGAAATGGCCATGTAACACATTACTTAAGGATGGGTCAAACTCAGTGTTTAGTCATTTTGTGAAGCCTATTGACAAAAGCAGAAACTGGCTCCCTAGGACCCTAATAGCTGAATGGAATTTATAGAGCTGCATAATAATGGACGGTCAGGATTGTAGTGGTCCCGCACTTTCTGGTCAAAGAATTTCATGTACGGTACCTTCAAAGATATTATAATTTTCTGCTTTTCTTCAGAAGTTATTTTGTTGGCTGCAAAAGACAAAGGCATTGATGTCTTTCGATGTACTGGCCCTAATTTTCAACCTCCAGATCAAACGAATTGCTTTTCCCGAAGAGTACAATAGCTACGCAATTATGATCGGTCCCAAGGGCTTTTTACTTTCCTTGCAGATTTTCAGGGACTCACCTTCTCCCTCCAAATCTTAACGTTTTTGCAAATACAAGCTGATTTATTCCTGTCGCCAATATTGTGTACCAGAAGTGTGGTAATACGACAAGGAAGTCTTAAATCGCAACGGTGACTTATTGAATGATGATTATAACTATACACAGACAACCTCAGTACAGATATGGATTTAGTCCCACTGATCCAAGGCTCACACTGCAGGTTCCAGACCTGCGCCCTAACATCTGATAGGCTAAGATTTGCACCTTCAGTTCTGATAAGCCCAGACTGTTTGGGCAGAAAGATAACCCGCAGCCTTTCAGAATTGTTTCACCTCAGATGAATGTCATGGATGAGAACCTCTGTCATTGAGAATTACACACATCAATCCTTTGAATCACTTACAACTTGAAATATCATTCACTACCATGGAAAACTACATTTTTAGATTGTAAGCTCAGCGAACAAAGTATTTTGAGATAAGGGACATATCACTCTCTCCATTTTCTAATAACAGTTTAAAAGTTCACATTAAAATTAATATACTCTTTGGCTAAATCTAAAGATTTTATTTTTAATCATTTTTTTTCTTGCTGTAAAATCCATCAGTATGACTGTGCGTCAATCATAATGTAGCCAGAGTGACATTTTGCTCTACCTGTGTTGGATGTGTTACAGATGCTGTACTTCATCAGCTAGATTGATAGCTAGGGCAGCGGGTTCTCCCACTAACTGTTTTTAAATGTGAGATTTCTCTCCCCCGTCCTACCACTGACTAGTGTTATGGGCCCAATGAAACAGTAAGAATTTAGCAACACCAATTTTAAATCCAACCCATTTATTTGATAGTAAATTTGTGAGCTTTCGACACTCTGTGTCTTTGTCAGGCAAATGCACTGACAAATGCAGTGCATTTGTCACACAAATGCACTGCATTTGCCTGACAAAGACACAGAGTGTCGAAAGCTCGCAAATTTACTATCAAATAAATGGGTTGGATTTAAAATTGGTGTTGCTAAATTCTTAGTGAGCTCTTACTACCCCAGTCCAACGCCGGCATCTCTACATCATGCCCAATGAAACAGACAGTGAGGTTCTTTATTTGTGGAAATATAAACTTCAATTTGTTATCCATAACTTGAAGTTTCCTTCCTCAATTTTGTGGTTCCAGCTTCATCTATGTAAAGTACTTGCAAGGCACTTTACCTGACTCATAAATAATGTGATGGTGTGGGTAAAACAAAATTACTTTATGTTATACATCACTCTCACTGCAAATTTACTTACGATTAAAACATGATTTTAGAAAAATAGCTCAAAACATGATCCGCTTAAAGAGCATTCTATGACAAATTTCAGGAAAGGGTCAGAAGGGTAGAAATTTATTATGCCTTAGTTTTGGATGCCCCGCCCCCTCTCCCAAGTGTGTTTTGCCCAAGGCGTTAAGCCTTAATAGTAGTCTTTGCTTTCTTGAAGGACATGCATGAATTATGTGTTTCCTTTTCACCTACCTGGAAGGCAAATACATTGGAGGAGTGGGATAACAGCTTCTCCTGGCTAACAGCTAGCACCTGGACTGTGACACTGACAATGACCTGAGTGTAAAGGTAATGAACAGCAGTCAAAGAAAACCTGATTTAAGAGAGAACCTTTCAGATTCAAATGACCTCAACTTCTTGAAAAGGAAGACAAAGGAAGACATCTTCTGTGTTGCACACTGGGCTAAATGAAAGCACTGGCTTGACAAAGTAATGTACTTTTGACTCCAATAAAGGACTTTGCAGCTGTATCATTCATCGCTGCTGTGTCAACAAGGGAAGTGTTCAATACCTGCACGAGGAATGAGTCTGCTAAATTAAAAAAAAATCCTGAAGACACTGCTAGAGACGAGGAAAGGAGAACTTCCCTCCTATTCTGAGCAGGAATTTCTCTTAATATAGGTGATGGTGTCAATTCCGCACTTGCTTCAGTGTGATACTGCTCTGCTGCAGAAAATAGGATCTCAGGATCAGTTGCAGAAAATAGGATTGCACCATCATCAACAATGGAATAAACTTCAGAACATGGATTTATAGAAAGTTCCTACGAAGTTACTGCGCCTGCAGACTTTGACAATTCAATATCAGCATTTTTACTAGGCGAGACTTAGTTGTAATATGAAAGCAAACTAGTGTCAGTATTTCTTCAAATTGCTGAACTGTAGCCAACTCTAGTTTGATGCTGTAGCAATTTTTTTAGATGCAATACAGTATTCACAAGTATTCACACTATTCCTATACTACACTTTCTTTCGCTGCACCGTTACTAACATGCAAATTCATCTCTGTGGCTTGGTAATGCTATGTGATTGTTGATTGCTGTATTTTTTGTTCAGCTCCTCTTCTAGACTTCTCCAACTCGTGCTTAACGTTTTGAAAATGTTTTATTGAAGATTTTTCTTTTGTTAACCAAAGAACACAAAATACCACTCCCATCCCCAAAATCCAGTATAGCACATCATAATCAGCATTCCAAATATACTTAGAAGATCATAAATATCATTAAAATTTGTTCAGATTATCAATTACAATTTAATGTAATTGGTGCCCTCCTTTGACATAAAATGAAAAGATGTCACAAAAAGTGGGAAAAATCAGATTATAGCACATGGCACAATGGTGCACACCCTTATCCAGGGGATAACAAAAGCTGAGCTACACAGCATAAAGGAGGCTCCGTGGGGCCAAGCACAATCAATCGGAGCCTAATACAGCACCACAAAACCTCCAAACAATGAAAGGATGCCCCAGAGAGAAATCGCAGGATACAAATCCAAATGCAAGATGTGCCATGACAGTGTACACTCTCACACACAAGATAACAGGAGCAGAGATACATAGCCTCATTGGAAGTGCAAACAAAACAAAGCCCAGGTATCCAAATTCGCCCTTGGGCTCCCCAGGTAACAGGATACTTTTTCACAAGGGAAACCTAAACCTTAACAAGAGGAGCTGTCCAGATGTCACCCAAAGGGGACATTATGTAAAATTCTTAGTTTTTTGTGATAGATTCATTTTCAGTTGCATTAATAAAACTACATTAAACTACCACTCTAAAATATAACACAAAATCTTTGCAAAAACTAAAACTCTTTTAAAAATCAAAAAACTCCAGTTTTCGTTGGTTCAGGGCAGATTTTATAAGCAGTGCTATGCAAATGAGTTTGAGAGAAGAAATCCTTTGTAAGGTCAGGCAATTTTGGACACAATTAGCAGCTGATGCACCGAGGAGTGACCTAATACAACATTCCTGTTCCATGATTTGATATGTAAGTTTTCCACTGAGGTGGTAATTTCTCTTCAATAGAATTTACTTTGGTAAATTAGATACCAGACGTGAACTCATGAGGCTTTAACTCATTCAAAATCCATTTGCTTCATGTTAAAACCAGTTCCTAGACTTCTAAATTGAAGCTGTTTTGTTGTTCCCTAAATGGTTATGACCTCCTGCTTAAAGGAAATACCTAGAAAAGGCATTTGAGGCATTCAAGTGAACATTAGGTGAGTACTTGAATAGGAACAATGTGCAAGGATATGGAGAAAAGGCAGGGGAATGGCACTAAGCTACAATGCTCATTTGGAGAACCAGTGCAGTATAATGGACCAAATAACCTCCTTCTGCACCATAACAATTCTATGATTCAGTAAAAATACTTGACTCTGTTAACTATCAGTTGACTGGCATGATAATTTGTCATCAAAAAGGGTAATTCCAGTGTGAACCGTGTCCTTTATATCAGCCTTTTCTAATCTTAAATTAATTGGATGCAGCTCAGCTTATGAAGGGGGAAAAGATCAGGAATTGATTATTTTGAACAATAATTTATTAGTATTTAATATCAGGCTATAATAAGTTTGATGGTCCTGGTCATATTAATATTCAATAAGCCTTGTACCGAAGGAGAAAGTAATTGATAAAATTGTGACTTTAGCTGGAAAAGATTCAATATTGAAACACCAAACCACTTTGTATAGACTCCTGTACGTTGTGCCCTGCTGTGTTGCATGATTCTGTCTGATTAACTTAAGTGTTTTTTTATTAGAAGCACCTCAACCAGCCATGACCAAATTGAATGCAATTTTTTCTGAACTAGGCTAGATGTGGCTGCTTGTATGAAACTATCAGCAACTGTGATCATTGTCAAATTTGGATCCCTGGATTTTGGGCTAATTACGTGATTGCCCAATGTATTTATTAGCACGTCTGAAGACTTGGATTCTGAATTAATTATCATGGTTTTTTGAATATGCCATCTTTGTATTCAAAATCCTTGATTTTGGAGTGAATTTCTTCGTGATGTAACACTTCACTTACTCTGCAGCATCACATCTGCCCTACATCCCATTTTTTTTGACTGCTTTCCTTTCATCTGTTTTGTTTCCATTTATAGCCTTAGTTTTCTTGCACAATAGGTTTCCTCTGCATAAAAATCATGCTGCTCACAGGATGTGGTAAACGGCTGAGGTAAGAAATTGCATTGTCTTTTCTGGCAGGTATGAAAGACCCTATGGCATAAATTAGAAATAACAATGGGAGCAAACTCCAATGGTCTGGACAGTATTCACTGCCATTGCCCAAGCAGCCCATTCACTGGCAGAGCAATATTGTAACTGAGATTTACTTGCTGACTCTTGAAGAACATCTAAAGATGACATTTGGCTGCACATTCAGGGGATGCATGTTCACTGAAAGAAATTTAAATATTTGCATTAGAGGCAGGGGCAGCTGTTTAATTTTGGATGAATTGCATGTCAGCTCACATGTGGAAGCCAGCGATGCACTTTTCCCATTACCAGCCTGTTCCCTCCCACTCCCGCAAACAGGGAAGTTCCATCAGCTATAAAAGAAATCACAAACTATAGACGTATGCACCCATTACTGTGTGCCCATTTTTTCTGAATTGATGGAATCCATTAGGCAACATAAAAGGAACAGGTTGCGTAATGCAGCAAATTAGTGTTTCAGAAGAACCATTTTTTTGCGTGGTGCTACAATGTAATACGCAGCACTGAAGGAGGTTATTCAGCCATAATGCCACCTCCTTGAACTAGCTATCTCATTAGTCCATTTCCAAACTATAGCTCTGCAAGCTTTATCCCTTTGTCCAATTCCTTCTTGAAAACTATTAGTGAATCACCTTCCACCACATTCTCAGGCAATACATGTCAGTTCATAGCAACTCACTGGTCAGGAGTTTTAGGATGGCGGAGCTGTAGGTGGGACTTCCACCCTTGATCTGGAAAGAAGTCTTGCCTTAGAAAGCTGCTGACTAATCTGACTGGCTGGCAGTCCTCTTGGGCCTGCAATGTCAGAAGTTGCAGTGGACAGGATTGAACCTGATTCCAAGAAAAGGCAAGGTTTGGGAGTCTCAGGGCAGGGTGGATAGGAGAAGTAGGCAGGGAGGAGGGAACTCCAGCAGTTACTGGAGCTTAAGGGAAAAAGACATGCAAAGTTAGGAGGCCTCCAATGGAGGGCCCTCCTGCCACCATTCAAGACATAAATCTAAATTTTTAGGCTTCCCAGAAAATCCAAAGATGCGTAGGTTAGAGGGATTGGCTGTGCTAAATTGACTGTCAGTGTCAGGGGGACTAGGTAGGGTAAATGCATGGGGTTACGAAGATAGAGCCTGGGTGGGATTGTGGTCAGTACAGACTTGATGGGCCAAATGGCCTCCTTCTGCACTGTAGAGATTCTGTGATATTTGGAAACGTTTCCCACCAGCTTGAAACTCGAGGCTGGGTGAGAAGCAGCTCTTATCTGGTGAATAAGTAACCACTTGAGGGCTTCAATTGAGCAAAGTAGGGGCAGCCCATCCAAGGCCTTGCTTGACATGCTCCGCCCCCACCCCCTCAGTGTAAAATTACTGAGAGGTAGGAATGGGAGGAAACCTAGCAGGAAACCCATCCGAGGAATTTCACATTTATCCTGCCATCACCAACAAAGCCATTGGTGAGGAGGATGTAAAATTTAGCCCGCTGTTTAACGAAGTGTTCTCTGGTTACCAATACATCTGCCGTTGAAAATAATTCAACTTTATTTACACTGTCAAAACTCTTTGTGAATTTGAACAACTCTATTAAATATTCTCTTAAACTTTTCCTTTTTAGGAAAACAATAATGTGAACATGCAACTAGGCATTGGACTGGGTTAATACAGTAAGAAGTCTCACAACACCAGGTTAAAGTCCAACAGGCTTATTTGGTAGCACAAACCTCTAGCTTTCAGAGCGCTGCTCCTTCATCAGGTTAGAGGAAGTTCTGTTCACAAACAGGACATATGAAGACTCAAACTCAATTTACAAAATAATGGCTGGAATGCGAGTCTTTACAGTAATCAAGTCTTATAGGTATAGACAATGTGAATGGAGAGAGGGTTAAGCACAGATTAAAGAGATGTGTATCATCTCCAGCCAGACAGATGTGTATTGTCTCCAGCCAGTCTGGAGACAATGCATATCTGCCTGGCTGGAGACGATACACATCTCTTTAACCTGTACTTAACCCCCTCTCCATTCCAGACTGGCAGACTTACCTGATGAAGGAGTAGTGCTCTGAAAGCTAATGGCTTGTGCTACCAAATAAACCTGTTAGACTTTAACCTGATATTGTGAGACTTCTCACTAAGGAGAACAATCCAAGTTTTTCTAGTCTATCCATATTACTGAAGTCTGGATTCCTGTTACCATTCTGATAGATCTTGCTCCAAGATATTGATATTGTTCCTAAAATGTGGTGTTCAGAATTGAACATACTATTCTAGCTGTGGCTCAACCTGAGTTATAAAGATCTAACTTCCTCAAATCTGTAATCTATGCCTCTACATTTCAGGCAGATCCTCAGGACAAACTTCAGAAAATTTTATTCAGGCAAATTTTATTTGACATTTGTTTTAAAGAAAGAAGATGTGAGATTTCTAAAGAAGTGAAGCTGTGTTATCTGTGTGTAATATATGTGTGCATGACAGAAAGTGAGAAAGAAGGCTATTGATTATAAATCTATTGTAGCTTTTAGTCTGTGTTCTATCTATTAACCTATGAGGATATTAGTCATAATAATAAAGTTTGTATCAGTGAGGCTGGGCAGAGTATTGGAAGCTTGGCCTTGCAGAACAGATTGCAGAATTCAATTCGCAACGCACTAGGAAACATCCTAACACTGCTAAACAAAAAACAGAATTTGAATTAACCAGTTTTCAGTGATCCTGAAGTGATCTCCTAAACAGAGCACTCTATCTCTGATTGTTGTAAGATGGAGGATCTGCTGACTCACTGTCAGCAATACTATGAAAGAATTGCTGGTGTCCTGTGAATACCAATGCAATTTTAAACAAAATTAACATATTAATTTGTGAACTCAATTAAACAAAATTAAATATTTACGTTAAACTATAATTTAATAAAGTGCAGTGATGACTTAGTACATCAATGGGTAGATCCAACGTGATTATGCAGTCATGTGACCTAGCATATAACTTGGCTTAAGCTCAAGAGAATCTGATTATTGTCCTGCCCACAAATTGTTTCAAATCCCTTATATCACTGATTCTAGAACTCTGGCTTATAAAGTGTTTGAATTTTGCCATTTATTTCCTCAAACATGTGGACTATTTATTGAGCATCAAAATAATTATATTTTCCAGGTTTTGAGAATCCGCAAGTAAAAATTTCAATGAGAAGCATGCAATGACCAATGAATTTCAAAGACTTTATAGGCGAGAGTCCTTGATTTAGCGATATAAGGTGTTTGAAACTTGAGAAGGAAAAGAGAGAGTGCTGAATGCAGTGTTACAGTCATGCAGAGAAAGATCAACTTAATGTGAGGTAGGTCCTTTCAAAAGTCTATGGCAGCAGGAAAGAAGCTGTTCTTGAGTCAATTGGTAGATGACTAGACTTTTGTATCTTTTTTCCAACAGAAGGCAGCAGAAGGCAAAATGTGAGGGGTCCTTAATTATCCTGGCTGCTTTTCTGTGTCAATGGAAATGTGACAGTCAAAGGATGGGAAGCTGGTTGTGTGGTGGATCGTGCCACATTCACGACCTTTTGTAGTTTCAATACTAACGCACTGCACTAACATTGTGTTCAAACAGCCGGTTCGACATTTTGCAAATTCTAAATATACAAAATGTCGCAACTAGACTGTGGATATTTTTGGCAGGACACATAACCAATAGGCTGTATTTGAATACAAATGCCCTGAATACAGGACAGCAGCTGGGGTTCATTTCCACACAATGCATACCTGCATAAAGACGAACAATGACCTTTTATAAAAACAAAATAACTGCTGAGGTTTTTGGAAAGATTAGGTCTGAATCTGCAATATTTGAGTTACTGCTCTGTGCTACTCCAGAATAATCATTTGTGATGTTGGCTTTGAAAGTCTGATTCAAAGTAACTTTTTTTTGGAGGGTGGAGTTTATGCTGATCTATCATACATCTTATATTTTTTTCCTTGGGAGTTTTTTTTAGTGTAAAAACACTCTGGGGAATGGGTTTGGAACGCAGCACATCCAGATGGTAGTGATGTGAAAAAGCAAGAGTATAGAATAAATTTTGCTATTCCTGACCGCAGCAATTTCTACTCTCCCTCTCTCACACATGAATGTCAAATCATTTATTGGCTTTTTTCAACATAAATTACCATAGCATTTTGGTTTAACTCTTTCAGGTTTATAGTAAGGTCTCTGAATCAAACAAACAAAAACGAAATAAATGGCTTTATATATTCTGTTAATTACCATTGGCTTTCAATTGATCTGTGGCAGTCAGCAGAGAACCCAAAACAAACTTGTCAACTAGTCCCAATTATTTTTTTTATTACCAAAGCGTAGCCTTGTACAATGTAAGGACAACTAAAGGAATATTTGCATTTATATTGTGCCTTATCACATCCCTCAGAAATGGCCCAAAAGTCAATTACTTGAAGTACAAGCATTATTCTTATGTAGGCAAACTTATCATTGTTCACATGTTAACAAACACTTAGAATAACTTGCTGTTGATGTTGTGATTGTGAATTCTGATGAGGATATTTAATGGCAGTGAAAACTTAGCTTCAACTTTTCCCAAATTGGTGGCAGTGCCCCATGAATCAAACCTATTCCATCCACACCAATCTTTGAGCCATGTATTTAACTCTCTAATCTTATTTACCCCACTCCAATTTGCTTGTGGTTCAGGGAATAATCCAGAGATTCTTACATTTGAGTTCTGTTTTTTAATCTTGCCCCATTTGCTCATACTGTCCAGACACAATATCTTTTCTAGTCCTACCCGTGTCATTGATTGCTATATGGGCCATGCCAATTGAATTGTCTTTCTTTCCTCTGCAACGTCCTCTCCAGCCCAGAGCAGATGTCCTGGACCATGGCACCCGGTAGGCAATGCAACCTTCTGGACTTCACTCTTGCCTGCAGTCAATTGTGTCTAGTCCCTGACTATACATTGCTCTACTACCACCACATTCATAGAAAAATAGGACTTAGAAGCAGGAATGGGCCATTTGGCCCTTCAAGCCTGCTCTGCCATTCAATAAGATCATGGGTGATCTGGCTGTGGTCTCAACTCTACTATCCTGTCTGCCCTCAAACATTCTGAACTCCCGTGTTTATCAAAAACCTGTTTAACTTTATCTTGAATAAATTCAATGACCCAGTTCCACTGCTCTCAGGGAAGGATAATTCCAGGCATTAATCAACCTCAGAGGGAAAACCAAAATTCTTATTTCTGTCTTAAAAGAGAGACCTCTTATTCTTAAATTATATCCCCAAGTTCTTCTCTCTCCACAAGTGGAAACATCTCCCCAGTATTTACCCTGTCAAATCCCCTCAGATCTTTGTGAGTTTCAACAAGACTACTCATTCTTCTACTCTCCAGTGGATATAGGCCCAACCTGTTCAAGATATCTTCAATAGGATAAACTCTTCATCCTATGAATGAGTTGAATGAACCTTCTCTTTAATATTTCTAACATAAGTATATACTTTTCAAAAGAGAAAAAAACTGCACACAGTATTTCAGATGTGGTCTCAACAATGTACTGTACAGCTGAAATAGCAAAGAGTGCAGCCCTAGAACTGAACCCCCTGCTATCCCACTTGTTACAATTTGTTAACTTGAAAGTGACCTATTTATCCCACTACTGTTTTGCTGTTATTTCGCCAATCATCTATCCATGCTAACGCATCACCCCCAACATCAGGAGTCTTTTATTGATGACTTATCAAATACTTTTTTAAAGTCCACACACATGATATCTACTTGCTCCCCTTTATTTACCTACTTGTTATGTCTGCAAAGAACTCTAATCAATTTATCAAACACTGTTTCCCCTTCTCAAACCACGTTTACTCTGCTTGTTTGCATTATGATTTTCTAAATGTCCTGCTCCTACTTCCTGAATTCCAATGGTTTCCCAATTATAGGTGTTAAGCTAATTGACTTATAATGTTCTGCTTTCTGTTTCCCTTTTTTCTTGAACAAGAGCCTTACATGTGCAGTTTCCTAATCTGCTTCTGTTGTTATATGTGAGTTAAAATTTACAGGTCAACAGCCTGTGGGAAAGATGCAGAGGAACAAATTTGCAAGAAAATTACAGAGAAGAGCAAGAATTATAGAGAGTTCCAATGGGAGATTCTGATGATCAAAATATAGACTGGGATGATAGTAATGTAAAGGAAATAGGAGCCAAAGTATCTTGACTGTTCTGGAAAATTTTCATCAGTAATATGTTTCCAATCCAAAAAAAAGGAGGCATTTTTCAAATGGAGAGAGATGGGCCAAGTGGATTAATGGAGAAATAATTAGGGACAATGATCATTGCATCATAAACTGGTTATGGAAGAGACAAGAGTCAGTCCAGAGTAAGAATTAACTAGGGGAATATAAACATCAGCGAGTTAAGAGTGGATCTGACTCAGATAAATTGGAATCAAAAATTGGCAGGGAAAACAGTGACTGAACAATGAACTGTCTTTGGAGGAGAGATAGTTCAGAAACAGACAAGGTATATTCACACAAAATGGAAAGGCAGAGTAAGCAAATCCAGAGCTCCCTAGAGGACAAAAGAAATTGAAATTAAGATGGAGAAGAATAAGTGAGATTACGATAGCTGTCAGTTGGACAAAACAACTAACAGGCTGAGTATCGAAGGTTCAGAAGGGATGTGAAAAGAGATATAAAAGAAAAAAATGAAAAATTATAAAAGAGACCAGCAACTAATATAATAGGGAATCAAAGGTTTTTTGTGGGCATACAAATAATAAAAGGGTAGTAAAAGAAAGAGTGGGACTAGTTAGAAAACAAGAAGGGGATTTATGCATGGAGGTGAGGCGTTGGTCTTTACCAAAGAATAAGATATCAAGAGGAGTTAATACAGACATTTGAAGAGTTTGAATTAATAAGAAGGTGGTGTCGGCTAGGCCCGCTGCACATCAGAGTTAATGAGGAGTAAGGATGCATCCAAGGATAGAGAGACATGACAATGGAAATTGAAAAAATGGCATAATTTTTCAGTTTTCCATTGCAGCATTAATGTAAACCTTCTTGTGACATTAATAAACCAAATTTAAAAATAAACTTAAGAGTGGTTCCCGAGAGCTGAAGAATTGTAAAAGTTGTAAAGATAAGCCAGTCGGTTTAATGGGAAACCTTAAAAAGAGACAAAATATTCATATGAACAAATGTAGGTTAATTAAGGAAAGCCAGCGTGGATTTGTTAAGGGAAAATTGTATTCAGCAAACTCACTAGAATTTTCTGATGAGGATAATGTCATTGACTGGAGGAAGGTATGCAGTGGAGTTCTCTGGGAGTCAGTGTTGGGATCCTTCCATTTTCTGATACATTTTAACCATTTTCCTTGGAGAAGATTTGATAGAACAATTCAAAATCATGAGGGATTTGGACACTGCAGATCGGGAAAATATGTTCCTCTTGGTGGACAGACCAAGTATCAGGGAAACATGTTTAAGGTAATTGGCAAAAGAAGTAATGGTGGCAGAGGGGAAAACATTTTCATTCAATGGTTATGCACTGCCTAAGAATATACTGGAAGCAGGTTCAATGAGAGCACTGAAGTGGGCACTGGAAGAGGTTACAGCAAGAAGCTGGGGAATAGCACTAGTTGCATTGCTCCTATTGGAGAAGTGACATAGGTATGACGGGCCAAACAAGTTCCTTCTGCACTGTAACAATACTGTAATTCTCTCTACAGCTTCTTTTCACACACAGAAATTTGCACTCTGGCCAGGAGTCAGTTGTGAAGGTGGGTGCAGATGGGGTTGGGAGTTGTGGAGCAGACAGAAGGCAGGGGCAAAAATGACAGTGGTAGTGGAATCTGGAATACAGAGTCAGCTCGATCAGGACTGAGACTGTGTGAGTAGTTGGCCCTCATCTGAGGCTGGGAAGTTTGCTTCAAAGGGTCTGAGATCCTTGTACATGCTATGTAGTCAGGGGTATTGCCTTTAAATGGAGGAAACAGAAGCAGAAGCTGATGGAGGCTGGGGTTCTGAGTATAAGCTCCTAAAGTTAAAAATAAATCCTCGACATATAAAACTTTATCCATGTCAATTCAAGAAATCTTAGCAGGAAATGTATTTGGAAATATTTTGTCCAGACCATGAGCTAGGCATGCAGAATAACAAATTAAGCAAAAAAAGAGAAAATGCTTGACCTGAAATCCCATCTTTGAACTTTGGCACCCTGCCAGTCATTTGCCTATACATGTGATTTCTAAGTCAAATACCAAAACTGTTTATTTATTAATTTAAGCATTTTCACTTTCCGTCAAACACCAGAGGACATGGCAAGTACATATGAAAGTAATTACATTTTAAGTTGGGTCTTGATGAGAAAGCTACAGAGAATAAACTGTGATTACTCTGGGGCATATAGTCTGCAGACCAAAAGCCGTCATACAGCTGTTAATGTCACAGCCACTCTGTTGATGCCCAGCACGCTGACACCTGACCAAAGAGATTCTTAAACAATGAAACAATGGGCTGTCTCAGCAACTCAGCAACAAAATATTCTCCTGACACCAGTGACTATACTCTGCAGCTGATAAAACCTTATCCAACTGTTTTAGATGGTGGTAGTGAACAATGCTCATCTGGAGATGAGTTGTGAATTAGATCATGCTCCAAAGGGGACAATTCTGAGTACTGAATTAAAATGTTTATTATGCTGGGTATAAGTTTGCTACAGTCCTTTAAAAGGAACTTCTCATGAAGGAGGCAAAATAAACATTTATAGATGGTAGGCTACTGGCTAGGTGAGATTTTGACAAATTACAAAACAATTACAATAAAACAAGCCCTAAATTCAATCCATGGTCTAGGCTATTAGTATGCATATTTTTGTTTTGCAAGATTTTAATATATAGTCCTATAACATATTGCATATCATTTATTGGGTAGGATAAATATAATGGCTGCTGGGTTAGGCTATGCTAAATTGCTTCTTAGTGGTAGGGGGAATTATTAGGGTAAATATGTGCAGTTTTTAGGGATAGGGTCTGAATGGGATTGTTGTTGGTGCAGACTCAATGGACTGAATGGCCTTCTTCTGCACAGTAGAGATTCTATAATTAATTGATCCTACCATCTTGGGTTGTGAAAATAATTAAAACTGCTAGAATAACTAGTCTCACTAACACACTGAACTGAAGTCTCATATGTAAGTGTGAATCGCCTTGCACTTCTACTTCAGAATCATCATCTCAAGCTTCCAAGGGCCAACCAGCAATTCCTGATACCTCTTTTGTTTTTAATTTGTGAGGGAATACAAACACAATTTAAGAACTCCTTAAGTTGAATTCTGAAAGCAAATAGAAATAGATACAAAAAGAGATACAAAAGCAGGTAAGCAAGGAAGAAGAATTTACTAAAGCCTTTTGGCCATGTCTTGGGTTCTATATGAAAAATGCAGTTTGCCAATTTCAATCAGGCTTTTAGTATGAGCTGACTCAGGTATACAGCTTTTGACTGAAACTCCTACACTGGGGACATCTGTCCGATGTTGAAAGCATTGCCAATAAGTCTTGCTGAAAACTACATGCAGAGAGATTGTGGACAGATTTCAGATCAGCTATGATGCTCTCTACGGTCAAATAGGTTGTCAACACATTGAATAGGTTTAAGGATGTAATGTAGCCTCAAGAGTAAGGGATTAAACTGTGAGCAGAAACTGTGGAATGATAGCCCAGCATGAGGCATCACTTTCAGAAGTTAAACAAAAACACTTTCAATGCAGTCATAATTGTATTGATGTTTAAAATGATGATGCAGATTAACACAGGTTACATATTTTAATTAAAAACAGTAGGCCTCTCTCAAAAAAGACTGAAACTTGGCAAGTCTACTGATTTCTACACTAGTGCATTTTTCCAAAAGGTAAAGGCTCATGGTCACACCTCAAAGTGCCATTTGTGATACTTCATTTTCGTACTGCATAAACACATAGCAATTTCATATTGGGGAATGTCAGCAACTTGTGAAAAACTCATTGTACATCATGTTTATCGTGGCTCCTGTTTTCAGTCTTCCTCAGCAAAATGCAAATTTGCAAAAAAATTACAGACAATGAAATAAACTTGATTAAAAAGCTGTCAGGGACAGCCCTAAGAATAATAAACTAAAGTGATTTCTATGCAAACATACAATCGGAACAAACCCCTTATTTGTTAGTATAATGATTCCAGATGAGAAAAAGTAGTATAGTTCTTCGCTTGGTAGAGAAAGAATTATGTTCCATTATCATCTTAGAAGAGAAATTCTTGGTAACAAGGCAATGCAATTGAGTTAATATATCCTAGGAGGAACAATCAGCATTTGTTATGTATTGTAAAGCAATGCATCCCCATGTGATTAGTCATGTGATATACTATAATGTCACCAGAGACAGTTGCGTTTTCTTTCTCTCTTCCATACTGGACTCCAATCAGGTAACACTTGTAAAAATGCTGCACTGGTTTGTTTAAGTAAGCCGCGGTGTGGCACCTCAGGAATCCATTTTCCTTATTTTTGAATCTGTCAGAAACAATTGCATATACACAAGAGAAAAAGCTGGTGACTTGATTGGTTTTTAGACTTAAATTTATCCAGATTCTGAAGTTTCACTCTTACACTGTGATATTGGTGCGAAATGGACTCTTGACACCGAGATGACAAGTGAAAAAAATTCAGCATCTCGACTCTGAAACATGTCGAAAAGTCTTCCCCATGCTAGAAAATATCTCTCCAAGAGTAGAGAAAGCTACAAGAGAAAAAAATTGAGCAGTCTTGAAAAAGAAAAAGAATTTGCTTATTGAGAAAAAGGAATAAGAGGGGAGGAAAATTAAAGAACATATTACGATTTAATAACTAGTAGCTGCAATAACATATAAAGGAGGCACCATTGAGGCATTTGAGATATTTCAACGTTACGTGGCTGCAAACAAGAAATTGGATGAACTTAAAAATAGTCACTTTCTTAAGTGTAGTAACCTTTACATTGCCATAGAGTATTGTTCATCTTGATAAGCCTAGTGAAAAAACCTATGATGAACTGACCAAGATTTTCGAAAACCATTTTTTGCCTAAACCACTAATAATCACTGCGATTTCATCAACAGAAACAAAGGAGCAAAAATATATTTCAATTTGTTACAATGCTGAGAAGGTTAGTAAAGACCTGGGAGTTTGGCTTGACCCTTGAAGACAAGGTAAGTTTTTTTTTAATCTTTCTTTTGTTTTTTGTCTGGGTTACTAAAAAGGGGCAAGCATGGGTGTGAGGCCAGCATGTTGTTGCCACTGTAACATGTGGGAGGTCTTGGAGGCTCCTGGTCTCCCAGATGTCCATACCTGTGATCGCTGTGTGGAGCTGCAATCCCTACGGGACCAGGTAAAGGAACTGAAAATGCAGCTTGAGGACCTTCGACTCATTAGGGAGAATGAGGAGATTATTGATAGGAGCTACAGACAAGTAGTCACACCAGGGCAAAGGGGAGAAGGCACATGGGTAACTATTAGGAAGGGGAAACCTCAGGTGATGGGAAGTACACCGGTGGATGTCCCCCTTCAAAATAAGTACTCTTGCCTGAGTACTACTGTGGGGGACAGCTCATCCAAGGGAGGCAGCGGTGGCCAGCTCCCTGGAGCTAAACAAAAACCTAAAAAACAGAGCAAAAAGGCAGTGCTTATAGGGGACTCCCTAGTGAGGGAGGCGGACAGGTGTTTTTGTGGACGCAGACGGGAGTCGCGGATGGTGGTATGTCTCCCTGGAGCTGGGATTCGGGATGTCTCTGGACGCGTCCCAGACATCCTGAAAGAGGAGGGTGAGGAACTGGAAGTTGTAGTACATATAGGTACTACTGACATAGGCAGGAAGAGGGAAGTGGACATAAAAAGGGATTATAGGGA